>NBIV01000535.1:0-27814 GCA_003194525.1 Gracilariopsis chorda
TGGGCTGGCTTGCTCTTGAATCAAGGTACCATTTTTGCTTGCCAACGTCATGGCTGTGGTCAGCTCCAGCCAGTCCAGCTGCTATGGATTGTAGTACAGTGGGCACTATATATGCTCCTGAGGATGGTCTGTTATAAGATTTCCTAACGGAGTATCTGTATTTTCTAACTGGTGCCACGTATCACACAACTTCAGAGGAATCGTTCCACCGGACTGTGATTCGTTACGTAAGTTTTTGTAGGATACAATAGATAGTTTCCGTCGAGGTCAGCTCGCCGCATTGCATATAGTGCGCTGCTGGAGCTCCACCTCCGGGGAAGTAAAGCAAGCACCCTCGAGGCTTGTTCTAGTTCGTCTGGTTGAACCTCGTGATACTCAACTTCAGGTACACTATTATGTCATCCTCTAGGTGTGGTTTGTAAGCCGCAGATACCCAGTGCGTCCCATAGCAGCGCCTGTTGAATCATCCTCTGCCGAGTGAACCCGCTCTCCGCTTGGTGCTTGCGGATCTCCTTTCAGGATTCCACACTCACTGCTCTTATATTAGCGAAACCACCACTTATTGGGACTCATCTGTTAGGCCGAATCTAAAAGTCTTATTCTACGGACGTTGTGCCCACCACTTGCTCTATGTATCACAAATGGTTCTGCGACCTAGAAGATTTGTTTTTTTAAGTTAAATCTAACGGAGCTCGACAGAAAAGCGATACACTCGCACCGACTGGACCCCCTTCGTAGTGGAATCCTTCCTAAAGCTGATTTGGAAGTGGAAGCAAATCACCCCAATGTACTCCTCTATGTACCCTCAAGAACCTACCCCGAAAAGTCCCTCTCAGGCTTCTCAGGCACCAGGCCCTCACGTTGGACGCACCACGCGCAGCGCCACTCAAGAATCCACCGCCATGCTGGATGATTTTGAACGTCTCCTACGGAATGCTGGCTCCACTGTCGACCGGTTCCAACAATGCCTAAGGAGACTACATGACCCGAGGATAGCGGATAACTCCGCCACGCTTCAGGAGAATACCACTGTGAAAGTTGAAGAACCCCAGACGGCGTTACAACCGCCGCAACTTCAGGAGACTCAGGCCCAGGGCGCGATAGGAGCCGAGAAACTTATCGAGTCTATGGCCCCACACCTCACTGACTGGCTCTCGAAAGAGCTCGCCGAACGGATTTCTGCAGGTGTCAAGGCAGATCTTGGATCCCACCACCACCTTTAGTGGCGAAGATTAGGACCAAAAGTGCGCTTCGCACGGCAGATGCCCTTTTGGATTCCGATGCTTTCCTTGAGGTGATTTTTTAAGTTATTCAAGCGGAAGTTCACCCCCAAACCACACAACTACACAGTTTTCAAATTTCATCTTGCGTAGAGGAGAGGTACCCTCTATCAAAACTGAAGGTAACGCAGGGTAGAGGAGCACAGAATATTGCCATTAATCATGGCGGAGAAGGAAAGGTAGCCGCCCTAAGGAAGCAGAGAAGCCTTACGAATACCGCTATGAACCGTTTGAACCTGACACCCCACCGAGGAGGACAGGATACCGGTCGCGACAAAAATCACGTTGAGCAAGGAGGAAAGGATACTCTGTTGGTGGATGGAGATAACGTGGACCACGTCAGACCCCCAGAAACCACTCAGGAAAGCGGAAGCAAAAACCCAAGGGACAGAAGAAGAAACAGAAGGCACCCCGACTTGGAGAGTATTACAGGCTCCGATTCCGAGAACAGCTCCAACTCAGAGAACGACGCATCTTTGAACGAGAAACGACCAAGAGTCAGGAAGATGGGCCCACTAAACGATCTATGAGCCAAGATGGTGCATTATGAAACCTACAGGTGGAATAATTGCTATACTCTTTACGACACGTCAGTCGCTGAACGACTTAGGAGGATTCAGCGCAGAATGGATTCTCAAATGAAGAAGTACATCTTTTCAGGCGAAGGCCCCATCTCATTGCTGAACGTACTTACACGCTTCCGTTCGGATTTGAACACCAACGGCTTACATGAAGGTTCTGCAGTGTGGTGCTTCCATTTCTATCTCATTGGGCAGGCACGCTCCCTCTTGCAACCCCTACTCACAGGAGAAAGCGCCATTGTGGATGATTTTGGAACGGAAGTACTGATGACGTACCCGAGGTGGTCAACTTCCTCCTCAAACGGTACGCCACAGACGAGGTGGTTGCTGATGCCGACGCTGACATCACCTCCTACCAGCAGAGCATGGGAATGACTAAAACAGGGTTTTCCCACAAACTTTGGAGTAAGGCCTTCAGGTGTGGAACGGTGTACTCCGAACGGCAGTTGAAGTCGCTGTTCGTCTAGGGGCTCCTCCCTTCGATACGAGCGATGGAGTGCAACCATTTAACCAACCATCCTCAGACCACCTATATGGAGTTAGCACACTTCTCGGAATCCTACGGGGACACCCACCGCGCTACACGGCGAAGCCACGCTCCACTTTCAAAAACACCCTTCGTCTTAAGGAATTGCACGGCGACGGCCTTTATGTTGGACATCAGCACCTTAGATGATGCGGACGCTCTAAAGATCGAACAGGAGCAAAACGCCCCTTCTCTCAGCTTTGCCTCACCCCAAGGAGCAAAGTACCCTTCACGGACACCGTCGTCACCCACATCATACACCTCAACGAGACCATTTAGAAACGTCTGCTTCGCAAATCCTCGAAGGTACCCACCACCTTGTAGGTTATTTTTGTCCTGAGAACCGGTGCACTGCACCACTCTCACCACGGCAATGGGGCCACCATCCCTCAGAAGAGGGAGAAGAATTTCCAAGCAGCGACACCTATACGGGGAATGATAGTTACCATACTGCGTACAGCGATTTCCGTTCCCGTCAAGGTCGTTGTGAGTACCACACCTAATGGGGAAAGCCGCTCAACCAGTTCCGGCACCATCTATGGAGGGATCAGTCGGCCCGGTCACTGCTCCTATCACCCTGTAAGAGAACAATGTGATCCAGTTGCACCGCTGCACCCAGACGCAGCGCCTGGAACTCTGACACCCTCCACTCAGGGAAACCCTCATGACCACGCGTAGACGCTCCGCGTGGCTCCTTTCCCTCAATCCTCAATCCAACGGAAGTCGCCTCTAGGAAAGGGAGGGAACCCGTACGCCAAGTGTCAATGAAATTGGTGGACCCCCCATTTTCAGCGAACCCATCCCATCCCTTCGAGGAATCAGTGTATCTGCTCCCACGCGAGAACTAAAAATTATTTCCTTTCTCAAGATGCTCTCCTCTCACATCAACCACCGCAAGTGCCATCTTTGATACAGGCGCCGGTCCAAACCTGGGATCCCTAGGTCGGCCCTGAACTCCTTAAGGATGGAAAAATTACCAACAGTGCGCGACGCCTCGCGGAGAACGTTAAACATCCTTGGAGCTCTGCCTTTAAATCTCAGTGTCGGACCCTTAAAGATGAGAATTTTGTTTTTGGTGGTGACACACTTGGCCGTACGCTGTATACTGGGGATTTCCTTTGTAGACCGGTATGTGCGTGGAATCTACCAACGCATGCAGAATGCGACATTTCATAATGCTGGTCCTGTAGTTATTGGGTCCGCATCTCCAGGACCCGACGCAAATGTAAGTCAGAGGGGTAGACTGGTAGACTTCCAAGGAGACGCAGTCGAACAAACTCCGCGTAGTTTAAAGTGTTCAGATACCCGCGAGGAGCCAGACCGAATTGTAATCATCCACCAGGTTGGTCCTTCTTGCAAAGGAGCCCTCATCTTACTACAAAGCAGCACTCCATGGCTAATGGTGTCAAGGAATTATTGCCAACCCTCCTATACAGGGTTGTCTTTGCCAACCTTAAGGAGTCTTCTTTAAGGCTCCACAACGGCACCATACTGGGGATAGCTTTGCCCGCTCCTGCAGGAATGGTCAAGATCCCGCCAAAGAAATACCTCGTCATACAAGACACTGTCACTGCAATGGAGAATGATTCTTCACCGTCGCCTCCTAAGGAGACGCCCCCTGCCCCATGACAGGAGAAGCTCCAAATTGGCGAAGCATTCGTACATTATTGCCAAAGGATAATAGAAATATTATCTGCTTTTGAGGATATGTGGTCTCTGGCCGTTTGGGCCAAGTGAATTTGACCAAACACCGGATCCAGTTAACATCTGAGGGTAACCCAGTACATCAACTCCCAAGGAGAGCCGGACCCCATGCACGCGATTTCAAGCGTGAGGAGATCCAACACATGTTGGACAAGGGCATGATTGAGCCGTGCACCTCCGAATGGACCTCCTACGTGGTGTTTGCTAGGGAGAAGCATGGATGTCTGAGGTTTTTTATCGATTAAAGACGACTGAATGAGGTAACCTTGCGGGATTCCTACCCGATAACCCGCGTAGCTGAATGTATCGGCTCTCTAGGCGATGCGTCGGTATTCTCTACGCTGGATGCCAATAGTGGATACTGGAAAATCGAGGTGGACGATGCTGATAAGGACAAGACAACGTTCACCACCCATTGTGGCATATTAAGATTCCTAAAGATACCTTTCGGATTGAAAAACGCACCCGCCACCTTCCAGCGGGCAATTGACATAATCCTGTCAATGTTGAAGTTGCAATACGCCCTGATATACATTGAAGACGTCATCATCCACTCACGCACCGTGAAATAGCACTTCGAGTATATAGGACACGTTCTACCACTCCTGAAAGATTCTGGCCTACCTCTGAAGCTAGAGAAGTTCTTCTTCTTCAAGTGTTCTATGGATTACCTGTGACACGTACTGCTCCCTGGTTACCTACAGGTACCAAGCAAGACTTGAGATGCCATCAAGAAAGCCAAACTGGCCACGGATCAGACGGAACTACGTTCTTTTCTAGATTTGTGCAACGTCTTCCGCAGGTTTGTGCCTAATTTCTCCAGAATAGCAACCCCATTGAACCGATTTTTGGAGAAAGATAAACCGACGCAAAGTGACAATTTGTCGGACCAGGAGTATGAAGCTTTCGAAATCCTGAAGAGGAAGCTGATTTAACCTCCGATATTGGTTCTACCGAAACGGCACGGACGAATTGCTTTGGATACGGAAGCCTGTAAGTACTAGTTGGGATGTGCTCTCCTACAGAAACAGCCGGAGGTTGGACTGCAGCCAATTGGTTACTTGAGTTGTAGCCGCTTCCAGGCGGAGCCAAACTACTCCCTCTCTGAGCGGGAATGTCTCGCTATCGTGTAGGCAGTGCTACTACTGCGCCCCTACTTGGAGGGTATGCGCTTCACCTTGAGGACTGATCATGCTCCACTGAAGTGAATTTTGTCTTTGACGGACGTATCCAAACTTCTAGAACGTTGGAGGTTGCGCCTGCTGGAGTACGAGTTTGATATCGTTCACCGCCCAAACGTGAAACACTAGGCCCTGGACGCTCTGTCCTATATATTTACAGGTGAAGAAGATACAATACAGTTGGAAAACACCGTTCCGTGCCTGACCCTATGTGGCACGGAGAAAGAAAGCGTGCTTGCAGGAGATTCCGTGGAGTTTAGTAAGCCGCGCTGAAAATATGCCGGTATTCCTGAGGTAATGGCCCTAGTTGAGGACGAGAAAGAAGTACTGCTCATAACCATGCAGGAATTCTTCAAAGAGCCGAGAACGGACCCTTTCTGTAAAGAGATCCTCGGCACTGTTGAACACACCAAGTCCTTCTTCTGTATAGATAGGCATGGACTGTTGGTGCACCGCGCACCCTTTGATGGCTCACTTCAAAAGGTGGTTTCGGCAAGCCTGCGGGATAAAGTCCTGTATCTCTCGCATTATCCTCTCCTTGTAGGACAAACCCCAGGAGACGTCAGAAGACCGCCAAATGTCACCTCAAAATTGACGCGAAGCACCTTAGGGCCCTACGAGGTCTTTGCCACCTGTAAAGATACGATCTCCATCGAGGTAGACGGGCTTCATGAAGTCGTCTCACGAAACCGGGTGACAAACGTCCCAGAGCCTCTCCCATGGAAAAGCCCTCAGCAGCCACCCATCGCTCATCCCCCACCACAGGCAGCACCGGCGACAACCCGGACAGGCCCCGTTCACATAAGGTAGTATCGGCGGACTTCTATAGCCGTTTTATGACTGAGTATGCTCCTCGTTTGGCAAGACTCCTCGGGACTCGGGATACCGCGGACGTACTCTCGACACCCCAGGGTGGTACCCTGTGTGCAGTGCATCACATCATGTCAAATAAGTTCAGGAATTAAGTACCGCGTCAGATGGTATTGCTACAACTCAGCACTTGACACTGAATAACCTCTAGAACACATCCCCGAAAACTTCTTCAGGCGGTATCACGCCAAACTGGAACGAAACCGCACCTGTTCGTAGGTGTTCTCGTTTAGAAAAAGGGGAGGGGGCCAGCAATGGTCTATCCCTGCCTTTCTCACCTACAGGAGACAAATATTTTACTACCCTACAGGTTTCTTATCATATATTTTGCATCTATAGGGAGTAATAGACACAATTTAACCCTAACCTTAGATGGGACTGCTGTACCAGCTAAAGGATAACTTTATTGAATTTAATAACTGGACCCGTGCAGGCTATGTCACCTTCTAGAGGCTCCCCCCAAAGCATGCAGCACAATCTGCATTCAAGCGCGCCTTCCCCACCTTGGCCTGGTTATCGATGAACTCCTACAGGCTGTCATGCATCACCTTCAGAGAATCGTTAACCGTACGCACCTTCCAAAGCTTCAGCATCTAGCCACGAGCTTCGCCAATATCTTCAACGGGAGAAGCTATTGCACTGATGCGCACTACCAGGCAGGCTTGCACCAACTTCTGAAAGGCGACTTCCATCGCACCCTATGGTGACTGGACGGTGGTAGCAACCACCCAAGGAGCTGCGGACACCACCATTGAGGCAGGCACACTAGCCTGGACAGGAGGGGCAGGTCCAGCCACCGAAGGCAATGGCGACTGAGGAGCCGGAGAAACGGACGCAGGCGCCGACACTGGAGGTGAGGAAAAATCCAGCGGTAGCACACTCCTCAATGCGGGCTGAATCGCAGGAGCCGAAAGAACCGAAGGCGTTAGAACCACTGAGGCAGGAGCCATCGCATCCTCCTCCATAGTCAATACATCCATCGCTACCGCAGGTCCCCTATGCACCGACGCCGGAGTGACAGTTTCAGGAGCTGTAGCATCAATTGGAGGAGCAATTTCTGTGTTGACACCAGAAAAGGAGGGAGATACATGCAGAGGAATGCCGCTGCTTTTATGTCTTTCAGGAATCGCGGAGCTCTCGCAAAACCGTCGAAGAATTCGTGTGGATGACGACTCGAAGGATGCAGGAGATGTAGGCCGCTCCGTAATGCAGAACCGATTCATAGTTCTGCGTTCAGTCGTTCCACCAGAACATGAAAATCGCATGCACGAGGAAGTGAGGAAACGGGGCTTAAATGCACCCAGTCACCATAAGTAGTTCCACCTGACACGTGAGCGGACGCAAATTTATAGGCATGAGATCAGAGCCGAGTTTTCGCCCTGGGGGGTTCAGAACAGACGCCGCGCGGAAGGAAAGCGTATGAGAGGACAATACCTGCCATGAAGGTACCAAGACTCGTCGCTGCAAGGCGCGCCACTAGAGAACTCGCAGCATCACTGAAAGAAGCGGGCACTTAGGCATGATGCACCTTGGGGACGTGGTGCAATCCAAGAAAGGGGGTATACAGTACAGTGGGCACTGTATATGCTCCTAATGATGGGCTGTCGCGGAAGATTCCTAACGTATCTGCATTTCTAGCTGATGCCAGGTAGCACAACATTCCAGAGAAATCGTTCCAGCTGACCGTACTATAACTAGCTAAAATAACCTAACTTAGATTTTTATAGGGTACATTAGATAATTTCTGCCGAGGTCAGCTCGCTGCACTGTATATAGTCTGCCGCTGGACGCTCCACCTCCTGGGATAAACCAAGCCCCCTCGAGGCATGTTCTAGTTCGTCTGGTTCAACCTCGTGAGATTCACCTTCAGGTACACTCTTACGTCATCCTCTATGTGTGGTTTCCGAGCCGCCAATACCCAGCGCGTGCCACAGCAGCCCCTTTAGGATTAATCTCCACCCAGGAAACCGGCTCTTCGCTTGGTGTTTGCCAATCTCCTTTCAGGGTTCCCCCAGTCGCTGCTCCTATACTCAGGAGACCACCGCCTATTGGAACTCATTTGTTAGACCGAATGTAAAAGTCCTAGTCTACAAACTTTGTGCTCACCACTGGCTGTACCACATGAACAATACCCATGCTCTCCCCTTTGGCTCACCTAAATCATTAATTTTCGGCTTATTCTTCTGATGGGAACTCCGAGGGGCATTTCAATTTCTCTTTCTCGGGATTTCTGGACAGAAACGCCTAATATTACCCTTCTTGTCACAAAGAAAGCACCTTTTTTACTGAAAGGCGTCCGTACTTTCGCAAGAAAGGCAATAGCCGCTCCATCACCAGAATTACTGCTTTGAATCATGTCTAGCTGGGCTTCCTTAGACAGGATCATGGGTACAGCATCTCTGAATATCTCGTTAGTGGCCCGTATCACTTCAACCGTCACGTCAAATTCCCTAGTCCATCCTCTCAGCAATGTTCTTAGCTTTTCTTCTTCAGCTAGGCAGTTTCCAATCTTTCTAAGCCTAGACGCAATCCCCGCCAGTTGTTTCAAGTACTCAAGAACAGGTTCCTTGGCTGACATACGAATCTCTTGGTACTTCTCCCGTAGACCATCAATAGTGGCCTGTGACACCATTTTGAAGTGGTTTTTTAAAGAGAACCAGACACCTGCAGGGTCCTTGGTGTCAATTTTCGACGCAACAGATGATTGTCAAACTGAAAACAGAACACATGACAGCACAATGTAATTTCTGTCATGATACTTCTTCTCTGCTTCATTACTAGAACTCTAATCCAGAATACCGGTGCCAATCAATACATCTCAAACTTTCGTGCGTAGAACAACTTTCATCTTCCGGGACCGCATGTGGTCTTTGTATGCCTGAATTGAAGGAAAACGTAGCTTATATACTTCAACAAGATCGTTCTTTATAATTCTACGTAAAAGCTCCGCGTAAAAAGGATGCTACAACTTGTTACGCTTAATGTGGGGAATAATATGTGCAGTTGCGACGGGAAGGATGTAGTGCGGTACTTGAAGCAACTTTGTTCTTTTTACCCAGATCAAGCTAGATCTATCGCTGCTGATACTGTTCTTCAGACCTTGGCTACTTAGCTGTTCGACTGTTTCTTACATCCAGCTTGGTGGTGAACTTCCTCTCTGAGAAACTCCACTGGTCGCTATCTACTCATGTGGTAGTATGGTAGGTGATGAACAGACCTCGAGGTTCGACCAGACTGCCTGCACAGACAGGCATCATTGTCCGACATGGAAAGCCACGCAAATGCGCCAACCAGGATATGGTAAAATATCCTGATGTTTTCCTCAATGCAGTATTCTTGCTGCAGCGTGACAACCCATTCTTCGAACCGATTCTGTGTTGTCAGTTCTTAATTATCCCCATCTGCATCTTCCTGTTCTCCCGATCACCTGCGCCACCATTCCGAATGAATCTCCATGCCGTGTCGACCAGTTCGTTTCATACTGTTTTCGAACAGCAAGTTTGTGACCAGATTCTTCTTCTCGTGATAGAAATGGGTGGCAAACTTTTTTAGCTCGTTGGATTGCTCTTGGTCACCAGCGCATCAGCTTTATCAGTTTTGCAAAAATAATTGCAGATACTTGATACTGGTGTCAAATGGATGTGAAAGAGATGGCTATTATATCTTATAGCGCGCAGAGTCAAGGCCCTTGTTCACAGGCTGGAAGCTTGCAAGTTGACACTTATGGCTCGCGATTTCGATATAGCCAGGAAATATTTTGCATACTCAGTCCTGGTGATGAAGTTGAACATCCATAATATTCCACATTTCGAACCGGTCAGCCGTCGACAGCGCGTAGTAACGTTGGACAATTCGTGGGTTGTTCCACATTGCCCAGAGCGTCTCCGCCGGTTTGCATCCCACATCAACGTTGAGCTATGCGTATCGTGACTTGGCGGTATCAAGTACCTCTTCAAGTATGTGTGCAAGGGTTCCGACGGAGTCACCATGGAGATTGTACATGAGCACGGACGCCATGACGAGATCCTGAACTTCCAGGACGCACGGTATGTGTCAGCCTCCAAAGCAGTGTGCCGGATGCTTGCTTTGGACATTTTCGATCGCAATCCACCCGTCGTGCGGCTTGAAGTACACTTGGAAGGTCACCATACGGTGTTCTTCCGGGAAGGCGACAAGCACTCTGCTGCTAACAGAGAGGGGGCAGGAACCAAGCTGCCTGAGTGGTTTGTGGCCAACCAAAAGTAACCCGGTGCACAGCATATCCCTTATGCCTAGTTCCGGAGGTACTTTACTTGGAACAAATCAAACAAATACTGGAAGCTGCGTGCATGTCTCCGACGTTGTTCGGTGTCTCGAAGTCAGCCCATCTCCTCCTCAGCAGCCGCTGCAGCAGCCGATCTATACGAATTCACTGGCAGCAGTTTGCATGTAGTTGGGCGGATTTACACTGCCAGTCAACGAGAGGGTGAGCGGGACTACCTCCACTTACTCTTGACCCACACAGTGGGTGCTACTTCCTTTCAGCATCTCCGCACTGTGGATGGTCATCAGTGTGGTAGCTTCAGGGAGGCCTGCCTCAAAAAGGGCCTTCTCGCTGACGACAGCGAGTGGAGACGGGCATTACGCGAGTCTTTTCACTCCTCATTTGTTCCGCTCTCTCATGTTTTTTGCAACCATTTTGCTTTACTGCGAGCCGTCGGACCCCCGTTTTTTGTGGGAGCAGCATCTATCGATGTTCTTGCAGGATATACGCGTTCGACATCCTGGCATGATGCAGGCACTGGCAGACGACGAAATAACCAGCTCTTACGTTCTCTTTGAAGTGCAAAATGCATTGCAAGAAATGGGTGGCCCACTGGCGCCTCTGTCATCCTACGCTCTTCCGACACCCATGCAGGAGCTACCGGAAATGCGCGTTCCAGCTCGGTCTCTGCAGCAAATCCAATCGGAGCTGAACAACACTGTGCAAGCTGCCCTCCCTCTCTTCAATGAACGTCAGCATCTGGCGTTCAATACCGTCGTGGGGTCCATCCTTCCTGGCATTTCCGCGGAGAGATTGCAGGGTCTTGGTGGTCCTTCTACAGCAACGCAGTCAACCACTCGCGTCTTCTACTTGGAGGCTCCGGGTGGAACCGGCAATACCTTCCTCTCCAAGGCAATTCAGGCCACGTTACGCATTCTTGGCATGTCCGTCCTTACGGTAGCCACGTCTGCTGTAGCAGCCATACTGCTTGAAGGCGGTCGGACGGCCCACTCCGTGTTCAGGATTCCCATCCCAGCCACCGCTGAGAGCACGTGCAACATCCCGGTCAACTTGCATATGGCCAATCGGATGAAGAAAGTCGACCTCATTATCTGGGACGAGTTCGTAATGTGTCATCGCTTCTGCGTCGAAGCCGTAGACCGCACTCTCCGTGACATAACGCGCTCGCAGCTCCCCTTTGGAGGCAAGTTCGTATTGCTGTCTGGCAACTTTCGGCAGATTCTCGTTTTTCGTGGCGTCTCTCGATCAGTGATCGTGAAGGCATGCATCAAACGCTCAAGTCTCTTTTCTCACTTTCGCACCTTGAGGTTGACTGAGAACATGCGGCTTTCTGCGCTCCGTCGAGACCCCATAGCGACACAGGAGGCACTGCAGTTTCCAAACACCCTTTTGCAGATTGGAGAGGGCAGACTGCCAGGCACTGTCCCGCCAAAGCACCCCTTCACCCTGCCAGAGTCCGTACAATGTGTGGAGTCGTTCCACACCGTGGTCCGTAGGGTCGTTCATGGTATCGCTCAAAAGTACATAGATGCAGATTGGCTAACCTCAACGGTGATTATCATCGCACGAAACTATCGCCTACCAGAGCTCAACGACTATGTAGGCCACATGATACCTGGAGCGTATCGCACGTACCTCAGTGCGGAAAAGGTGAGCGACGACGACGGTGCCGCGCTGCACTACCCTGTCGAGATTCTCAACACACTGACTGCTGGGTCAGCGCTGATGGACTACCGCCTCAAACTAAAAAAGTGCTTTGTGGTTATGCTCTTCTGCAACTTTCATCCCTCACACGGCCACGTCAATGGTGCCATCTATACCGTAGAAGACATGCAAAGCAACGTACTGTTCCTTCGACTCGCTTCTGGAGTAAATCGTGGCAACGCACTATGCCTGCCATGCATGCCCTGTGGACCTGGCCACGACAAATTTCCGGTTCCCAACTCCACTCGCACCCAGTTCCCAGTACGTGTCTCTTTTGCCATCACTACCAATAAAGCAAAGGGTCAGTCGTACAGTGGTCGCATCGGACTGGATTTGCGTGATGGCTGTTTCACGCATGGCCAGCTGTACGTCGCCTTTTCTCGGACCACCAACCCGTCCAACATCGTGGCCTGTCTCCCTGCCGGTAGCAGCTCTACCAATAATGTAGTGTACCCCAAAGTTCTTTCATAGACGAACTTGATAGCTTTAAGTAAACCTCTTCTTTTTTCTTTCATTTTTTCCTTTTGTTCTCCCTTCTTACTCCCCAAACATACTTGCATTCTACAAACAAATTACCCAAGACACGCTACTCAAATACTCCTTTCACTCTAATGCTTCTTTTACTGCTTAACACGTGCAAAGCACGCAATGGAGCCACTTGTCATTTACTTGGCGGCACTTCTATGCTGTTTCGCATCATAAGAGCAGCACGAAGTTTAGTTTTGCGATGAAACGACACTCTGCACAGCAATGGTCAACTCGACGTTGATATGAGCTTCGATGCAGAACGTGTCAATTTTATTACCAAAAGGTAGCACGGTTTACTGCAGAAGAGCAATTGGAAGTTCTGCCTTCCATGAAACTCTGCAAAGCAAAGTTATGCGCTACAACGCATTCTGCGACGAGTTCATGTGAAAAAATGAAATTTGCAACCATTGTCATTTCATTCACAGAAGAAAACTTTACAGATTTATAGTTAAGGGACGCCATTTACACAGCAGCCTCTTTAACCTGCTTCTAGAGAGTTTTGTGTGTTCTGCTTGGTGACGTGTAACGCCTTTGTGTAGAGTACGCCATTTTTTAAAAGTCTTTAGAGACTGCATGCGGCAGTGGTGAAGTGTTTTGCACAAGGGCGTAAAACGCTCATGTTCAGAGCTGACCACTGCTTTGACAGCATATGCAGAATGCATGCAGAAGCGGACGCCAAAGCAGTACAGTGCTTAGAACGCGGGCTTAAAACGCCCGCAGGCAGAGCTTAGCATTGCCGGAATAACCTTAACAGAATGCGTGCCGACACGGTGGCGTGCTCTGCACGTGGGCGTGAAGCGCTGGCGTAGTGAGCATGCTATTGCCAATCACTTCGATCGTTCCTTGCAAGAAGCTGCAACCAGATTTTCAAACTTTCTATGTACACGCGCGTCATGTCCGCTTCTTTTCAAAGTCACACCTTTGATTGAGCTCCTGTCTACAGCTGTGGCCACAGTCAACGGATAAATCCTAAAGCCTAGGTTCGAAGCAGCAGCTTCTGTGATACAACAAAACGGCAAGGACGCCTTACATGTTTTATGTTGAGCAGTTGTTTGTCCTTCTCATGGCCTTTAAATAAAAATGTCAATCTTAGCTATCTCAACAGCTGATGAGACTCCAGATCATCATGTATTATCTATTGAAAATAACCACACCGATGAAAGCTTCGAGCTATAGACTGCGAAATATTAGACGGCTTAACCACTGCAGGGCGACGAGAGTATCTATCTACAACGGCATAGAAACCATCTGGGTCTCTAAATATATATATCCTATGTCGGGGCCTCAGCTGTTTCCTCTGCCGTTATAGATCGATGCAAATTTGAACATGACAAGATTTCAGTATTGAATTACTTTATAATAAAACGTCTTTTGATTGCCGTTAACAAGCTAAGCAGTTCTCATGCTCGAAGCATTGCGGATTTGGAAATGTGTGATTATATGAATATAGCATTGCAATACGATTAGTTTCAGGGTGCGAACAGTGCGAACTCAAAAGATTCGGTTTTAAATCAAGAATTTGGGAATGGAACAATCTAGTAAGAACTCATTGCGAGAAAGTTTTAGGGAGGTTTGGCAAAAATGTAATTCACTTTCCATGTTGAGGACTAAAACTTTAAAAAGCCCATACACGATACTCCAAGAAAGAAGCAGGATAGGGTGTAAAGTTATGCCAAATTTAAAAGAATTTTCGGAGGCCTTCGCTATCACTACAATGTGATTAAAGAAATGACAATCCACGACAGGGAACTCCGGTTCGAAATGTGGAATATTATGGATGTTCGACTACATCACCAGGACTGAGTACGCAAAATATTTCCTGGCTATATCGAAATCGCGAGCCATAAGTGTCAACTTGCAAGCTTCCAGCCTGTGAACAAGGGCCTTGACTCTGCGCGCTATAAGATATAATAGCCATCTCTTTCACATCCATTTGACACCAGTATCAAGTATCTGCAATTATTTTTGCAAAACTGATAAAGCTGATGCGCTGGTGACCAAGAGCAATCCAACGAGCTAAAAAAGTTTGCCACCCATTTCTATCACGAGAAGAAGAATCTGGTCACAAACTTGCTGTTCGAAAACAGTATGAAACGAACTGGTCGACACGGCATGGAGATTCATTCGGAATGGTGGCGCAGGTGATCGGGAGAACAGGAAGATGCAGATGGGGATAATTAAGAACTGACAACACAGAATCGGTTCGAAGAATGGGTTGTCACGCTGCAGCAAGAATACTGCATTGAGGAAAACATCAGGATATTTTACCATATCCTGGTTGGCGCATTTGCGTGGCTTTCCATGTCGGACAATGATGCCTGTCTGTGCAGGCAGTCTGGTCGAACCTCGAGGTCTGTTCATCACCTACCATACTACCACATGAGTAGATAGCGACCAGTGGAGTTTCTCAGAGAGGAAGTTCACCACCAAGCTGGATGTAAGAAACAGTCGAACAGCTAAGTAGCCAAGGTCTGAAGAACAGTATCAGCAGCGATAGATCTAGCTTGATCTGGGTAAAAAGAACAAAGTTGCTTCAAGTACCGCACTACATCCTTCCCGTCGCAACTGCACATATTATTCCCCACATTAAGCGTAACAAGTTGTAGCATCCTTTTTACGCGGAGCTTTTACGTAGAATTATAAAGAACGATCTTGTTGAAGTATATAAGCTACGTTTTCCTTCAATTCAGGCATACAAAGACCACATGCGGTCCCGGAAGATGAAAGTTGTTCTACGCACGAAAGTTTGAGATGTATTGATTGGCACCGGTATTCTGGATTAGAGTTCTAGTAAAGAAGCAGAGAAGAAGTATCATGACAGAAATTACATTGTGCTGTCATGTGTTCTGTTTTCAGTTTGACAATCATCTGTTGCGTCGAAAATTGACACCAAAGACCCTGCAGGTGTCTGGTTCTCTTTAAAAAACCACTTCAAAATGGTGTCACAGGCCACTATTGATGGTCTACGGGAGAAGTACCAAGAGATTCGTATGTCAGCCAAGGAACCTGTTCTTGAGTACTTGAAACAACTGGCGGGGATTGCGTCTAGGCTTAGAAAGATTGGAAACTGCCTAGCTGAAGAAGAAAAACTAAGAGCATTGCTGAGAGGATGGACTAGGGAATTTGACGTGACGGTTGAAGTGATACGGGCCACTAACGAGATATTCAGAGATGCTGTACCCATGATCCTGTCTAAGGAAGCCCAGCTAGACATGATTCAAAGCATTAATTCTGGTGATGGAGCGGCTATTGCCTTTCTTGCGAAAGGACGGACGCCTTTCAGTAAAAAAAGGTGCTTTCTTTGTGACAAGAAGGGTAATATTAGGCGTTTCTGTCCAGAAATCCCGAGAAAGAGAAATTGAAATGCCCCTCGAAGTTCCCATCAGAAGAATAAGCCGAAAATTAATGATTTAGGTGAGCCAAAGGGGAGAGCATGGGTATTGTTCATGTGGTACAGCCAGTGGTGAGCACAAAGTTTGTAGACTAGGACTTTTACATTCGGTCTAACAAATGAGTTCCAATAGGCGGTGGTCTCCTGAGTATAGGAGCAGCGACTGGGGGAACCCTGAAAGGAGATTGGCAAACACCAAGCGAAGAGCCGGTTTCCTGGGTGGAGATTAATCCTAAAGGGGCTGCTGTGGCACGCGCTGGGTATTGGCGGCTCGGAAACCACACATAGAGGATGACGTAAGAGTGTACCTGAAGGTGAATCTCACGAGGTTGAACCAGACGAACTAGAACATGCCTCGAGGGGGCTTGGTTTATCCCAGGAGGTGGAGCGTCCAGCGGCAGACTATATACAGTGCAGCGAGCTGACCTCGGCAGAAATTATCTAATGTACCCTATAAAAATCTAAGTTAGGTTATTTTAGCTAGTTATAATACGGTCAGCTGGAACGATTTCTCTGGAATGTTGTGCTACCTGGCATCAGCTAGAGATGCAGATACGTTAGGAATCTTCCGCGACAGCCCATCATTAGGAGCATATACAGTGCCCACTGTACTGTATACCCCCTTTCTTGGATTGCACCACGTCCCCAAGGTGCATCATGCCTAAGTGCCCGCTTCTTTCAGTGATGCTGCGAGTTCTCTAGTGGCGCGCCTTGCAGCGACGAGTCTTGGTACCTTCATGGCAGGTATTGTCCTCTCATACGCTTTCCTTCCGCGCGGCGTCTGTTCTGAACCCCCCAGGGCGAAAACTCGGCTCTGATCTCATGCCTATAAATTTGCGTCCGCTCACGTGTCAGGTGGAACTACTTATGGTGACTGGGTGCATTTAAGCCCCGTTTCCTCACTTCCTCGTGCATGCGATTTTCATGTTCTGGTGGAACGCCTGAACGCGGAACTATGAATCGGTTCTGCATTACAGAGCGGCCTACATCTCCTGCATCCTTCGAGTCGTCATCCACACGAATTCTTCGACGGTTTCGCGAGAGCTCCGCGATTCCTGAAAGACATAAAAGCAGCGGCATTCCTCTGCATGTATCTCCCTCCTTTTCTGGTGTCAACACAGAAATTGCTCCTCCAATTGATGCTACAGCTCCTGAAACTGTCACTCCGGCGTCGGTGCATAGGGGACCTGCGGTAGCGATGGATGTATTGACTATGGAGGAGGATGCGATTGCTCCTGCCTCAGTGGTTCTAACGCCTTCGGTTCTTTCGGCTCCTGCGATTCAGCCCGCATTGAGGAGTGTGCTACCGCTGGATTTTTCCTCACCTCCAGTGTCGGCGCCTGCGTCCGTTTCTCCGGCTCCTCAGTCGCCATTGCCTTCGGTGGCTGGACCTGCCCCTCCTGTCCAGGCTAGTGTGCCTGCCTCAATGGTGGTGTCCGCAGCTCCTTGGGTGGTTGCTACCACCGTCCAGTCACCATAGGGTGCGATGGAAGTCGCCTTTCAGAAGTTGGTGCAAGCCTGCCTGGTAGTGCGCATCAGTGCAATAGCTTCTCCCGTTGAAGATATTGGCGAAGCTCGTGGCTAGATGCTGAAGCTTTGGAAGGTGCGTACGGTTAACGATTCTCTGAAGGTGATGCATGACAGCCTGTAGGAGTTCATCGATAACCAGGCCAAGGTGGGGAAGGCGCGCTTGAATGCAGATTGTGCTGCATGCTTTGGGGGGAACCTCTAGAAGGTGACATAGCCTGCACGGGTCCAGTTATTAAATTCAATAAAGTTATCCTTTAGCTGGTACAGCAGTCCCATCTAAGGTTAGGGTTAAATTGTGTCTATTACTCCCTATAGATGCAAAATATATGATAAGAAACCTGTAGGGTAGTAAAATATTTGTCTCCTGTAGGTGAGAAAGGCAGGGATAGACCATTGCTGGCCCCCTCCCCTTTTTCTAAACGAGAACACCTACGGACAGGTGCGGTTTCGTTCCAGTTTGGCGTGATACCGCCTGAAGAAGTTTTCGGGGATGTGTTCTAGAGGTTATTCAGTGTCAAGTGCTGAGTTGTAGCAATACCATCTGACGCGGTACTTAATTCCTGAACTTATTTGACATGATGTGATGCACTGCACACAGGGTACCACCCTGGGGTGTCGAGAGTACGTCCGCGGTATCCCGAGTCCCGAGGAGTCTTGCCAAACGAGGAGCATACTCAGTCATAAAACGGCTATAGGAGTCCGCCGATACTACCTTATGTGAACGGGGCCTGTCCGGGTTGTCGCCGGTGCTGCCTGTGGTGGGGGATGAGCGATGGGTGGCTGCTGAGGGCTTTTCCATGGGAGAGGCTCTGGGACGTTTGTCACCCGGTTTCGTGAGACGACTTCATGAAGCCCGTCTACCTCGATGGAGATCGTATCTTTACAGGTGGCAAAGACCTCGTAGGGCCCTAAGGTGCTTCGCGTCAATTTTGAGGTGACATTTGGCGGTCTTCTGACGTCTCCTGGGGTTTGTCCTACAAGGAGAGGATAATGCGAGAGATACAGGACTTTATCCCGCAGGCTTGCCGAAACCACCTTTTGAAGTGAGCCATCAAAGGGTGCGCGGTGCACCAACAGTCCATGCCTATCTATACAGAAGAAGGACTTGGTGTGTTCAACAGTGCCGAGGATCTCTTTACAGAAAGGGTCCGTTCTCGGCTCTTTGAAGAATTCCTGCATGGTTATGAGCAGTACTTCTTTCTCGTCCTCAACTAGGGCCATTACCTCAGGAATACCGGCATATTTTCAGCGCGGCTTACTAAACTCCACGGAATCTCCTGCAAGCACGCTTTCTTTCTCCGTGCCAAATAGGGTCAGGCACGGAACGGTGTTTTCCAACTGTATTGTATCTTCTTCACCTGTACATATATAGGACAGAGCGTCCAGGGCCTAGTGTTTCACGTTTGGGCGGTGAACGATATCAAACTCGTACTCCAGCAGGCGCAACCTCCAACGTTCTAGAAGTTTGGATACGTCCGTCAAAGACAAAATTCACTTCAGTGGAGCATGATCAGTCCTCAAGGTGAAGCGCATACCCTCCAAGTAGGGGCGCAGTAGTAGCACTGCCTACACGATAGCGAGACATTCCCGCTCAGAGAGGGAGTAGTTTGGCTCCGCCTGGAAGCGGCTACAACTCAAGTAACCAATTGGCTGCAGTCCAACCTCCGGCTGTTTCTGTAGGAGAGCACATCCCAACTAGTACTTACAGGCTTCCGTATCCAAAGCAATTCGTCCGTGCCGTTTCGGTAGAACCAATATCGGAGGTTAAATCAGCTTCCTCTTCAGGATTTCGAAAGCTTCATACTCCTGGTCCGACAAATTGTCACTTTGCGTCGGTTTATCTTTCTCCAAAAATCGGTTCAATGGGGTTGCTATTCTGGAGAAATTAGGCACAAACCTGCGGAAGACGTTGCACAAATCTAGAAAAGAACGTAGTTCCGTCTGATCCGTGGCCGGTTTGGCTTTCTTGATGGCATCTCAAGTCTTGCTTGGTACCTGTAGGTAACCAGGGAGCAGTACGTGTCACAGGTAATCCATAGAACACTTGAAGAAGAAGAACTTCTCTAGCTTCAGAGGTAGGCCAGAATCTTTCAGGAGTGGTAGAACGTGTCCTATATACTCGAAGTGCTATTTCACGGTGCGTGAGTGGATGATGACGTCTTCAATGTATATCAGGGCGTATTGCAACTTCAACATTGACAGGATTATGTCAATTGCCCGCTGGAAGGTGGCGGGTGCGTTTTTCAATCCGAAAGGTATCTTTAGGAATCTTAATATGCCACAATGGGTGGTGAACGTTGTCTTGTCCTTATCAGCATCGTCCACCTCGATTTTCCATTATCCACTATTGGCGTCCAGCGTAGAGAATACCGACGCATCGCCTAGACAGCGGATACATTCAGCTACGCGGGTTATCGGGTAGGAATCTCGCAAGGTTACCTCATTCAGTCGTCTTTAATCGATAAAAAACCTCAGACATCCATGCTTCTCCCTAGCAAACACCACGTAGGAGGTCTATTTGGAGGTGCACGGCTCAATCATGCCCTTGTCCAACATGTGTTGGATCTCCTCACGCTTGAAATCGCGTGCATGGGGTCCGGCTCTTCTTGGGAGTTGATGTACTAGGTTACCCTCAGGTGTTAACTGGATCCGATGCTTGTTCAAATTCACTTGGCCCAAACGGCCAGAGACCACACATCCTCAAAAGCAGATAATGTTTATATTATCCTTTGGCGATAATTTACGAATTCTTCGCCAATTTGGAGCTTCTCCTGTCATGGGGCAGGGGGCGTCTCCTTAGGAGGCAACGGTGAAGAATCATTCTCCATTGCAGTGACAGTGTCTTGTATGAAGAGGTATTTCTCTGGCGGGATCTTGACCATTCCTGTAGGAGCGGGCAAAGCTATCCCCGGTACGGTGCAGTTGTGGAGCCTTAAAGGAGAATCCTTAAGGTTGGCAACGACAAACCTGTATAGGAGGGTTGGCACTACTTCCCTGACACCACTAGCCATGGAGTGCTGCTTCGTAGTAAGATGACGGCTCCTTTGCAAGAAGGACCAACCTGGTGGATGATTACAATTCGGTCTGGCTCGTCGCGGGTATGTGAACACTTTAAACCACGCGGAGTTGGTTCAACTGCGTCTCCTTGGAAGTCTACCAGTCTACCCCTCTGACTTACATTTGCGTCGGGTCCTGGAGATGCGGACCCAATAACTACAGGAGCAGCATTATGAAATGTCATCTTCTGCATGCGTTGTTAGATGCCACGCACATACCGGTCCACAAAACAAATCCCCAGTATACAGCGTACGGCCAAGTGTGGCACCACAAAAAACAAAAATTGTCACCTTTAAGGATCCGACACTGAGATTTAAAGGCAGAGCTCTAAGGATGTTTAACGTTCTCCGCAAGGCATCGCGCACTGTTGGTAATTTTTCCGTCCTTAAGGAGTTCAGGGCCGACCTAGGGATTCCCCGTTTGAACCGGCGCCTGTATCAAAGATGGAACTTGCAATAGTTGATGTGAGAGGAGAGCATCCTGAGAAAGGAAATAATTTTTAGTTCTCGCGTGGGTGCAGATACACTGATTCCTTGAAGGGGTTGGATGGGTTCGCTGAAAATGGGGGGTCCACCAATTTCATTGACACTTGGCGTACGGGTTCCCTCCCTTTCCTAGAGGCGACTTCCGTGGGATTGAGGATTGAGGGAAAGGAGCCACGCGGAGCGTCTACGCGTGGTCTTGAGGGTTTCCCTGAGTGGAGGGTGTCAGAGTTCCAGGCGCTGCGTCAGGGTGCAGCGGTGCAACCAGATCACAGCGTTCTATTGCAGGGTGATAGGAGCTGTGACCGGGCCCACTGGTCCCTCCATAGGTGGTGCCGGAACTGGTTGAGTGGCTTTCCCCATTAGGTGTGGTACTCGCAACGACCTTGACGGGAACAGAAATCGCTGTACGCAGCATGGTTACTATCATTCCCCGTATAAGTGTTGCTGCCTGGAAATTCTTCTCCCTCTTCTGAAGGATGGTGGCCCCCATTGCTGTGGGGAGAGTGGTGCAGTGCACCGGTTCTCAGGACAAAAATAACCTACAAGGTGGTGGGTACCTTCGAGGATTTGCGAAGCAGACGTTTCTAAAGGGTCTCGTTGAGTTGTATGATGTTGGTGACGACGACGTCCGTGAACGGGACGGTGGTCCTTGGGGTGAGGCAAAGCTGAGAGCAAGGGCATTCTGCTCCTGTTCGATCGTTAGAGCTTCCGCATCTCTTGAGTTGCTGATGTCCAACATAAAGGCCGTAGCCATGCAATTCCTTAAGACGAAGGGTGTTTTTGAAAATGGAGCGTGGCTTCGCCGTGCAGCGCGGTGGGTGTCCCCGTAGGATTCCAAGAAGTGAGCTAACTCCATATAGGTGGTTCAAGGATGGGTGGTTAAATGGTTGCACTCCATCGCTCGTATCGAAGGGAGGAGTCCCTAGACGAACAGCGACTTCAACTGCCGTTCGGAGTACACCTTTCCACACCTGAAGGCCTTACTCCAAAGTTTGTGGGAAAACTCCGTTTTAGTCATTCCCATGCTCTGCTGGTAGGAGGTGATGTCAGCGTCGGCATCAGCAACCACCTCGTCTGTGGCGTACCGTTTGAGGAGGAAGTTGACCACCTCAGTGTACGTCATCAGGAATTTTGTTCCAGGATCATCCACAATGGCGCTTTCTCCTGTGAGTAGGGGTTGCACGAGGGAGTTTTGCGTGCCCAATGAGGTACAAATGGAAGCACCACACTGCAGAACATTCATGCACGCCATTGGTGTTCAAATCCGAACGGAAACGTGTAAGGACGTTCAGCAGTGAGATGGGATCTTCGTCTGAAAAGATGTATTTCTTCATTTTAGTATCCATTCTGCGTTGAATCCTCGTAACTCGTTCAGCGACTGACCTGTCGTAAAGAGTAGAGCAATTATTGCACCTGCAGGTTTCATAATGCACCATCTTGGCTCATCGATCGTTTAGCGGGCCGATCTTCCTGATTCTTGGTCGTTTCTCGTTCAGAGATGCTTCGTTCTCTGGGTTGGAGCTGTTCTCGGAATCGGAGCCTATAATACTCTCCAAGTCGGTGTGCCTTCTGTTTCTTCTTCTGTCCTTTGGGTTTTTGCTTCCGCTTTCCTGAGTGGTGTCTGGGGGTCTGACGTGGTTCAAGTTATCGCCATTCACCAACAGAGTATCCTTTCCTCCTTGCTCAAGGTGATTTTTGTCGCGACCGGTATCCTGTCCTCCTCCGTGGGGTGTCAGGTTCAAACTGTTCATAGCGGTATTCGTAAGGCTTCTCTGCTTCCTTGCGGAGGCTACCTTTCCTTCTCCGGCATGATTAATGGCAATATTCTGTGCTCCTCTGCCCTGCGTTACTTCAGTTTTGATAGAGGGTACCTCTCCTTTACGCAAGATGAAATTTGAAACTGTGTAACTTGTGTGGTTTGGGAGTGAACGTCCGCTCGAATAACATCAGAAATCACCTCAAGGAAAGCATCGGAATCCAAAAGGGCATCTGCCGTGCGAAGCGCACTCTTGGTCCTAATCTTCTCCACTAAAGGTGGTGGTGGGATCCAAGATCTGCCTCGACACCTGCAGGAATCCGTTCGGCGAGCTCTTTCGAGAGCCAATCAGTGAGGCGTGGGGCCATAGACTCGATAAGTGTATCGGCTCCTATCGCCCCCTGGGCCTTAATCTCCTGCAGTGGCGGCGGTTGTAACGCTGTCTGAGGTTCTTCAACTTTCACAGTGGTATTCTCCTGAAGCGTGGCGGAGTTATCCGCTATCCTCGGGTCATATAGTCTTCCTTAGGCATTGTTTGAACCGGTCGACAGTGGAGCCGGCATTCCGTAGAAGACGCTCAACACATCCAGCATGGCGGTGGGTTCTTGAGTGGTGCTGCGCGTGGTGCGTCCAACGTGAGGGCCTGGTGCTTGAGAAGCCTGAGAGGGGCTTTTCGGGGTAGGTTCTTGAGGGTCCATAGAGGAGTACATTGGGGTGATTTGGTTCCACTTCCAAATTAGCTTAAGGAAGGATTCCACTACGAGGGGGGTCCAGTCAGTGCGAGTGTAGCGCTTTTCTGTCGCGCTCCGTTAGATTTAACTTAACAAACGAATCTTCTAGGTCGCAAAACCATTTGTGATACATAGAGCAAGTGGTGGGCACAACGTCCGTAGAATAAGACTTTTAGATTCGGCTAACGGATGAGTTCCAATAATTGGTGGTTTCGTTAATATAAGAGCGATGAGCGGCAGAATCCTGAAAGGAGATCTGCAAGCACCAAGCGGAGAGCGGGTTCACTCGGCAGACGATGATTCAACAGGCGCTGCTATGGGACGCGTTGGGTATCTGCGGCTTACAAACCACACCTAGAGGATGCCATAATAGTGTACCTGAAGTTGAGTATCACGAGGTTGAACCAGAAGAACTAGAACAACCCTCGAGGGTGCTTGCTTTACTTCCCGGAGGTGGAGCTCCAGCAGCGCACTATATGCAGTGCCGCAAAGCTGACCTCGACGGAAACTATTTATTGTATCCTACAAAAATTTACGTAACCGAATTACAGTCCGCTGGAACGATTCCTCTGGTTGTGTGCTACGTGGCACCAGTTATAAAATACAGATACTCCGTAGGAATATTTAATAACAGACCATCCTCAGGAGCATATATTGTGCCCACTGTACTACAATACATAGCAGCTAGACTGGCTGGAGCTGACCACAGCCATGAGGTTGGCAAGCAAAAAATGGTACCTTGATTCAGGAGCAAGCCAGCACATGGACAACGATATTGGAGTATTTGACGTTCCAATCAAGGACGCACTACTTGCTAAGGTATCCGTGGG
Source organism: Gracilariopsis chorda (assembly GCA_003194525.1). Lineage (NCBI taxonomy): Eukaryota > Rhodophyta > Florideophyceae > Gracilariales > Gracilariaceae > Gracilariopsis > Gracilariopsis chorda. Next base: position 24,419 of record NBIV01000535.1, read on the forward strand.
CATTGGGCAGTACTTAGAAGTGAAAGGAACAGAGAAAGTGAAATGCCGAGGAACATGCTTTCGGGAAAAGACGCAAACACATCTCTCAAAGAAGTCTAATATGTTCCTGGACTGATCTGTAACCTTCTTTCTGATAGTTCCATCCATAGCAAGGGATACATGGTGGTATTTTTAGACCAATAGTAGCAATGATGGTATCTGCCTAATTTCTAATCAGACTACTGGCAAGGTAATAGCACTGGAAATGGAGCAGCAGCCAGGAAGGCAGCTAAGAAGATTTTGGTGTTACAAATGTAGTGGAGTATCTGTCACACCCTTCCGAAAGTAGTTAAAGAAAGGGGAGCTCAGTTAGTGACCACTCAAGTATACAGCCTGGAGTCCAAGGGAAAAGTCGAACACTTCAAACCGGACACTCGGAGGGAGCACGTCGTCGAGAGCTCATGTAGTATAAATTCTAAAGCCGTACTGCTTCGGAGCGAAACTGCTAGAAACGTGATTCAAGGCAGGTCAGCTGGAGCATGCACAGTACTGATCGGTTGCGTGCACCGTACGGAGGGTGAGTCATGTGCTTCAGCCCCAACTCCTGTACGTGGCGATGGAAAAAGGAACAATCTCAGCTGGGATGAGCTTGTCAACATGTGCAAGGGCTCGGAGCTGCTGCTGCGCATCGTTTTTGAGAAAACACATGATGTGCGCGTGCGGTAGGCCTCGATCTTGGAACTCGACGACCTTCACCTGATCAAAAATGGCTCCAAAGAACTGTTCATTATTTTCGAACGACATTAAGTCTTTCATGTTGAGAAGCAACAATTGATTACAAATTTCGGGTATATGGGGGAGCGCTATGATTATGGAACAACGCCCTGGTGATTTCGGGCCAGTTTTGACTGCAAGTCACCGTGAGATTTTTTTTTGGAGTGCCCATTCGTCTTGGATATGACAATGATGTCGTGCATTTGCTGTCTCATTTATCTGTCACCTCCAGTAAGGATGGAAGCCAACACGAACAGTCGTCTGGCGCAAACAGAATCAGCCTCATTCACGTCCAGAAGGGCTTCGCCCAGATTCTCACACAGAGATGTATAATCCGCAACTAGAAGTCTCTCCTGGCTGTTTCGCAAGTACGGTAAACGCTCTGAATCATCCTTTCAGAACTGCTTGACCATGTAATGCTGGGAGAGCCGTTTGCTCCGTAGAATTGTAGTGAACGCATTCATTCTATCGAAAGGCTGCCACGAATAATACATCAGTGAAGTCACCTTCTTCTCTCGTGCGTAGTTGTGTCGTCAATACCTAATCTGAAAATGGCATTCGTCCTGGACACCTGTACACAGAAGAACGTAGCTCAAGAGTTCTTACGAGCTGTTCATGACACGGCTAGCGTCCTGCACTTCATCACCATTTACACTCAGCTTTTCAAGCGTACGCACAACAACGTAGAGCGTCTCAATCTCACCCTAATCACTCCCTGGAATGATTGCGGCAACGTGCAATTTTACAGGCTTGTTTTGGCGACAAACATGCTCAAAACGGGGCCATCTGACGGCATGAATGAGTATCTGATACGACATTACTGGCGTATTGGTGATAGCACACTTATGCGAGTCGCAGAATGTTTGCACGTATGGGTTTGACGTGTGTAACGTAGCTGCAAACTCAGACAGCACTTTTAGTAGAAGATGGAGCATTATACTTGCCCTCCTCGCCGAATGCGCGTGAGAGTTGGTTTTGTGGATATACATGGACAGGAATGCGGGCTGGACAGCCTGAGCGGGAATGAGCGGACCTATGTAGGGATAGATTTGTCCCTGCATGGTGTCGGTAGAATTGAAAGTGGAGTCCCCCAAACCGCGGTTCATCCAGTTTGCTTTGACGTAATCCATAGACAAAACTTTGTTGTAGGCACGGATCTCAACACAAAAGTGATTTTCTCGGGGCCCAGTCGCAGTCAATAGTTGACGAAGAAGGGACCTAGGCTCCAGAAGCGCAAGAATGCTGAGATGCTCTTTTGTGCACTTTTCCGAGACAGGCAGGTTCCAGTGAGGGCAGTCCACCACTCTCTTCTCGCTAAAATGCAGTGCCTTGTAAAAGCGCCACTCTAAATTCATGACACCAAGTTCCATGTAGCCACTCTCATTGACATTTGTGATAGAACGACCGTACAGGCGTCAGATCATGACGGGCGACAGCGAAAAACGATGCGCGATGACGTGGGAGACCGGAGGGTGGACAGATGACAAGAGTGCACCTGACTGGCACGGCGCACCTGGGGACTGTTGGGACGGGATACACGTGTCCAACGGGAAGGAAGGGCAGGCATGCCTGCAAGACCTTAGATAATTTTTAAAGTAATTTTTAGGTAGTCCGTACCCAGGCCCGCAATTGGCCCATACCTCCCGAGGTCCTTCGTCGCCGAGGTGCACCTCGGGGCCGGCTGGTTTACTGAGGAGGACAGTACCCCCGACCCCATGAACGAGTAAAGGCAGACGTCATCCCACCAAACGGACTAGTTTCTTCTTCTAGTTGGCGATACAAACTGCCCACTAGCTTGTACTACTACTCCGCACGGTACACCACGAGCGGTACACGACCGCTAATGCTCTACTCGTGCTCCCTGACCACACCTGACGCAGTTGCCCGTCCGGTTTCACAGCTCTCGACCGGTGTCTCCTGACTTCTACCGTTCGGATCACCCAGCCCGTCTTCCGCCCGGGCTTTCCAGGAAATCTTTCTACTGACCGCTGAGGCACGTCCGACCGGTCAGCATCTTGTGCTGAAGCTTTGCGCTTCCCTACATTGGTCTCTCGACCTAGAAGACGAATCAAGGACCGAAAATGGAATGAAGCTTCCGAAAGCACGGAGTCAGAAAGGTTTGCAGGAAAGAAAAACAGCCCAGCCCGGTACGGGGTCTCAGACCGCTTCGGAGGCGGTCTGAGACACCGCTTCGGCCTCAAACCGAAGCAGCAGGAGTGCTCTAGCACTCAACACGTTCATACTGGATAACCCGGAGTCACTGCTTCCCAGGAAGTGCAGCAGCGTCCTCCTCTACACCGCACGGTGCGCTGACATCTCAGGTGCCAACCGCAACTACTGGGGCAGCCGCGTCTTCACGCAATACATCAATCGGGAACATTGGCTTCGACAGCTTGTGGGACCGTATTGGGATTCACCTCTCGGGTTTCGTCCGCACGGAACTCGAGATAAGGGTACCAGTAGTGGTCGAAGAGTATCTTGCCGATAGGATGCCCCAAATATTGGAGCAACAGCCCTCTGAGACAATCCGCACGGTTACCGAGGAAGTGATTTCACGCCTCCAGCCAAGCGTCGACCGCACGGAATTCCAGCCAAATCGGACAAATCAGCAGTTATATGCGAGACAACATGTCACCCAGAGCC
>NBIV01000536.1:0-26441 GCA_003194525.1 Gracilariopsis chorda
GCAAAAAAAGTTTGCAGTTGGAACATGACTTTTTCGTGTTTGTTTCTTTCGTCAAAGAGGATTTGCGGCGGCACTTTTAAATCCTATACCAGCTTCCCCACCCTGCCATGGTTTTTGTGGACTGTTTCGTTCCATAGAATGTAATACCGTACTGAGTGATGCTGTGCAATCTGCAAACAGGCGCAAGTACTAGCGTAACAGATCGGGGTGAACAAGAAGGTAGAGACAAAATTGTACTGATCCTCTTTCACGATGTCGAACGGAAACCTATGAGGCCATTTAAATATTTTTATTGGCTCAAAATAGTACGTTGCAATACTTACCTTCGTAGTGCTTTGCCCCAACTCAGCAGGAAGCATTTGAATCTATCGTTGCGTACAAACAAAGCACGGTTTCGCGACCGAGCCTTACCCCTTCAGAACGCCTCACCCCGCACGGGTTGCTCGGCACAGCCAAGCAACCCGTGTACGCAGAGTATAAGTAGGTGAGGAGTCTGGCACAGCCACGACTCCTCACCTGCTTGTACTTAGGACCCCATGACCCTGCAAGGGTTGCTTGGCACATCCAAACAACCCGTGTACGCAGAGTACAAGTAGATGAAAAGTCTTTCACAGCCACGACTTTTCACCTTCTTGTACTTATGACCACAATGGCCGTGCACGGGTTACTCGGCACAGCCAAGCAATTGGTGCACGCAGAGTACAAGTAGGTGAAAAGTCGGGCACACCCACGACTCTCATCTACTTGTACTCATTTCCACCCCAGACCCTGCACGGGTTGCTCGGCACAGCCAAGCAACACGTGCAAACCGAATACAAGTAGATGAATCGTCTGGCACAGCCACGACTCCCCATCTGCTTGTACTCATTACCACTCCGAACCCTGGACGAGTTGCTCGGCACAGCCAAGCAACCGGTGCACGCAGAGTACAAGAAGGTGAAGAGTCTGGCATAGCCACTACTCCTCATCTGCTTGTACTCATGACCACCTATGACCCTGCACGGGTTGCTCAGCATATCCAAGCAATCCGTGTTCGCAGAGTACAAATAGGTGAAATTTCGGGCACAACCATGACTCTACACACACTTGTACTCATGAAGTACTCAATCAGTTTGATATTGGCACAGTATGTATCTAATTTATGTTTCACAAGACATATGAACCTGAATGAATTTGTTTTGGCATCTAAGCCAAGTTTGTAGAAAATGTAGATAAACGATCCGTAAAACAACTAAGATCTTTTAGTTACTATAAAGTGTAAGATAGGTGAATATAATTAAGATGTGAGTTGGTACATGCTAGTGCTATATAAACTGGAAGAGCATAGTAGCGTGCATGAAGAACTTATTGTTGTTATAGAAGTTCATTATGTTCAAGTGATGCTTAATATGTGCAAAAAACTGTGTGAACGTAGAAGGTTGCTTTGTTGGCGGTTCTTTTTGGGGTACAGAATGGGTAGATCATAGTATGGTTTTTCATTGATATCGGGAAAAGAACCCTCATTTGAACCCTCTTTTATGAGAGGTTTTGAAAAAGAGAATAATTAAATTTACGTTAATTTGTACATGTGTTCGTTCTGTACACGTCTTTTTTAAGAGAGGGCTTGCCAAAGTACTGGGATTATGTGATACAGTAACCTAAGGAACTGACGTGAAGTCTACAGTAGGTGACGGTTGTAACGCAAAACTGTCACGCGGAATCTGCTCAGTGGCATACGTATTATATGGCACGATGTAACTGAAATATTTACAATCTTTGGCTCTACCTGACAGGGTACAGATTAGACATCAATATACCATTGACCACCTCTCCGACGTACTGAGCTTCACCGGAGGTCTTCAGGGTCTCTCAGTTTACTCTGTAGCCAGCAATCCTCATAATGGATCGACTGGGTGGTAATCTAAGCCATGCTACACTACGATTGCTGGCTGCATGATCAATGCGGGTGACAACTTGCAATTCATCACCGTATTCATACTACAGAACCGTCCAGCGGCGTTCGTTTTCGCCTTGGACGGCTGCTGCCGACGCAAGCTCTGCTGTCCATCGTTTCTTTTGCAACTGTTTCACTCTCGCTCTCTTTTTTTTCGCAGATTTATTTTCATTCCGGCCACCCCCGCAGGAGTAGATAGAGCCTCCTGGGCTCTCCTGAACGCTATGAGCCTTCCCATATTTGTAGCAAAGCATATAGCTCTGCCGATTCGTATCTCATAAATTGTTCCGAAACAATAAAGATGATCCGATAGTTTCATATCAAGAAGGCAATAATACCCCCTAGAATATATGTGCGGCATCCTAAATGAGAAACACTCTGAATTCATGAGAGGGGAGCTAGCTGCCCGCATGGCAATTGATTTATTCACTTTCACAAAAAGGAATTTTCCGGCATGACATGGTATCTCAATCTGCTTTTCTTCACGCCACGATCTTGAGAGTTGTTGATCTTGGCAAGTAAAGAGCCGCGCGTTGAAGCTGCGGTTTCTTGTCGCGCATTCCTTACGCCTGGGCCACGCTTCCCATATCCTACGTCGTCGACAGAAAACACGCAGCCCACGCCGGAAGTTTTTGTGGCTTTAGATGAATCCGTTCTCAGGTAAGGGTTACTGAGACGAAAGTAAACGTGCAAAGAATGTCAATGACAAGCGATGGCTTCATCAAGTACCCAGAATTGCCTACTGGAACTGATGTGTGCAAACTAAGTGATCATGCTTACGACTCTCTAGTGTATCAAATTTCTGATGACGCTAGCAGTTCAAGCGTGGAAACTTTTGTTCAAGATGAGCACGTCAGCTCACGAGCTCGTATCGTTTTCCGCGTCGGCAGCGATGATGTTTTGCGCGTTAAGTAGGTCGGAGTGAACACCAGATTGAAAGTGTGTCGGATCTACCGGGAACAGATCGAGTTTTGCGTCCCAGCAACTCACTAAAGCTGTCGAGCAGACAAGTGAGAGTGTACAAAAAATGGAGTCAGTTTCTCATGACAGGTCAGGTGTACTTTACTGGTCCTTTTGCGTGTGTGAATCGCATCACAGGCGCTTCCCCCGAATTCCAAGCACAAGTTGAAGCCGATAGACCTGTGCCGATCCATATAGATGAAAAAACGGGTTGCTAGGTTTCAAGGTCCGTTCATTGGGACTGAGCAGAAGTATCGGAAAGAGGATCTACCATGTCTCGAACAGTGGAGATGTGAACCTGGGGGAAGTAAACAACGAAGTTATATATCTCGGAAGTGGTAGACTGCGCAGCGTATATTTCGAGTCAGATAGTTCGTCAGATGATGACTACATGGGAGAAGGAGAAGACGAAGAAGTAGCTGACGACATTTGCGATTGTGAAAACTTGGTATTGCGCTACAGAGAGGTAGCTGCAAAGTACAATCTTGAAGCATTCGCCGATCAAGTACTTCGTGATGGCCTTCAACACCAAGCTAAAAACAGCAGCATAGAAGATGTTGAACGTAGGACAGTGCTCCACGCCTGCCGCAAATACCCTTTTACAGGGTTATGGAAGTTGCAGAAACATTTCGCTTTGAGGCATTTGCTCCGTCCTAAGCCAAATACGTCGCATCGAGGGAGATGGGTGTATCGAATAGCAGCAACGCGGCTACGGGATCTAGTAGATTTTGATGCAAAGGTATGCAATGGAGAGTATGAAGTTATTAGAATCGACGTGCGCCGCAGATACATGACAACCAGAAGGGACGTAAGAAAAGTGCGAGAAATATGTCGCCTAGGGAGCTGTGTGTGTGACATCGCTCGTAAGTCGCAGTTGTCCATACAAGAAGTACACCGGCTCTTTCTTAAAGTTCCAGGTTCGCACACAAACCACGTTTTCGGAGCTTGCTATGCACACCGAAGAGGAGTGTATAACGGGGAAAGGACGGAGAGCGAACCAGGATGCATTTGTTTGGCGAACGCTTTGAGGCTTCGAGATGTCGTAGGTGTTATATGCAACCAGTTTGGCACACCGATACGCGAGACGCGCTCTGGGTTGTTCCCTGTTATCGAGGCTCGTAACGGGTACGCTCACATTTGTTCTTGGACGAAAGAGGACACGATGTTGCCAAGTGGAGTAGATCTTGACACAAAGATTGCAGGGATCATCAGACCATAATATGCGAAATCAACCACATGACAAACATGCAGGGAAGACTTGATGTGAACAGTCAGAAAACGTCGGCCAATCACCCGGAAAGAAAGTAAGAATCACGTAGAATGAATGGTATTGCACGGTTACTGGTGTAGTCCCTTCCGACACGCGGCGCGTGTGGCCGACGGCTGTGAGCCGATGGGCCCCTCTCCGACCGCTTCCAGGATGCTCGTCAAAGTCCCATGTCCCGTAGTACTCTACGAGCCCATTTCGTTATGCAAAGTAGAGAGGAAACCTCCCTGATGCAGCGCAACTGAATCTCTTTTCATTCTCCTTCACACGGCGGGATATATACTTGCAAGATATGCAATAATCCGTTTCCGATGCCGGAACCTCTGACTAGAGGTGGGGCCATGAAACTCGTTGATCAAGTTTACTACGAAATCGAAGAACATGTAGTTTCCTGTGTCTTGATTCCAGTAAATATTCGAACACCACAGATCGTTGTGTGTTACGGTTGCTATGATGGAGGGCAGCGTTGGATCAGGGGCACAGGCGGTGGGCATGTAGAACGGGCGGTATGGGTGGCGAGTATGTACGAGGTATGGGGAGTAGGGCAGTGTGGAATAAGATGGACGGAAGGTGGGGGGCTATGGGATGTTGCTGAGTACATGAATTCATGTTCTGATCAGCGGACTCCAACTCGCCTTCACGCAAACGCCATTGCGGAGCTCAAAACGCAGGTTCTGCCACACATGATGAAAAAGACTAACGTGGTTTGCTCGGTATATCTCCCCATTTCAGCAATGCATGATCGAACTTCACCTCGGTAATGAAGTAAGTGAAGGGAATTTATGTACAACTTCAAGAGCGATGAGCTACGTCGATGCACTACTGCGCCGATTTAAAGCAATGCTGGGACTTCCTAGATATTGATTCCTTTACCAGCCTTGAGTTACACCAGAATACGAGCCACCACAGGTTTACACAGACTCACCAGTTGACCGACACAAGGTGGATGTACGACTGTACAGGATTCTGCAAAGCCGCTTCTCTTATAAATCCTACAGCTTGACGATGTTTTCACGGCTACTATCCACCACTAGACGCAGAGCTGGTTATTGAGCACCAGTAGGCAACTTCTTACCGCGTTGACAACAGGCTACGCACGTTGTAGTACCAAACAATACACGTAGAGGATGAAGCAAACGGTTAGCGGTCTAACTGTTCACCTTAAATACCTGCCTTGAACCGATGGATTTCTGTATACTCAGCAAGTAGATATTGTGAGCTGGTTACCGCGTGTTTCGCCACAACGCATGACTTCACATACCGTTGGTAACGTTTTACACCGATGAGGTTCAACGGTGTACGCCGGTACATAGTACTGTAGTGTTAGCGCTGGTGAAAATCGTTGCAACAGACATCACTCGTGGTTGTGTTTGATGGCACAGTTTCATCATGCATCTCAGGCCTTGCGCCCAACCCCTCTTCCCCCGTCTCGCGTTGCTCGCGTTTTCGTCGAGCCGTCTTTGTCCTGCCCGGGCTTCCATGAGCAGCCCGTCTCACACGCCTATTGCGCTCAACCCGCGTGAAGTCGCCTTCCCAAACGCCCTCGCCGCAGTCTCTCGCTGCCTCTGATATTGACGTGCCGTGCCCACCGTTGAGCGTACCGCCGTTGCTGCACATCTCCGTACAGCCGTCGCCCAATACACTTGCGGAGCCGTTTGCCACCGCCGTGCGCACTAACGGTGCAACAAACGGCAAAGCTACACCTTCTTCCGTGCACTCTCGACCAGTACTTGCAGCTTGCCAACTTCACCAGTGCCAAGTACGAGTTGTTGGATGATCACCTTCTGTTTAAGGGCCACATGGATGATCCACAATCCGGCTTGATTCACCAGGGCCTCGCGTACAAGATCCGCCAGCTCTATGCCCAAGGCCGTGCCGACATCTGTGTGTGCGAGGTCCGGCAACGTGCACCTTTTTGATTCATCTTCGTCGTCGTCGTCACCGAGCCCGCTCCCGTCTCGCCGTTCTTCTTTCGTGCTTGTGCCGGACATTACCACCACGTCCTTTAGCGCGCGCCAATTGCCGCATCGTCGTTCTCCACGGTCAGCCGCCTTCGTTGCTTCGCACACAAACACCTCCCCGCTCATGCATATCGAGATCACCAGCGAGCAAAGCTCTCGCCGCACTGACTTTACGACCAAATGGGTCAAGTACGCCCAAGGCGGTGTCAATGAGTGTGTCCTCTGTCCGTGGAATGTATACCGCTTTTGGCAACTTTGGAATAGGTAAAGGGCGGTGCCAAACGATAAACTACGCTTGCTGTGCTGATTTTCGCTTGGAGAACGGAAATTGAGCGATGAGGCGCTGCAAGCCGCGCGTTTCCTTGTTGCGCGTCGCATGAATATAATATGAGCTGCGTCCTCTGCCAGGATCCCGCAACCAAAACTCTGTGGAACACGGAACATCTTTGCAATTCTTGCTTTCAGTCGTACGTCAACAAGGAGGTCGTGGTATACCAAGCTAAGCACAGAACCAAGCGAAGGGCGCTGCGGCCGTTCCCATTCTCGTTGGAGAACGACGTGGTATTCTTCCGCAGGCGATCGAAGTCAGCTCTGTTCGACTACCACGATCCTCGCCTCGAACGCCGCCTTCCACGGCAACCTGGTACGCCTACGAAGTTCGTAGTACGAACTATACCATAAGTTGTTTTGCGGAAGGTGCAAACACAATGTTTTGTTCTGCAAAATCTCGCAGAGTTCCTGTAAGTCGTGGCTACCAGATTTGATACGAGATTTTCTACGGCGTTAATCCTCTAATAGCAAATTTCTTGTGGAACGTGGGCTGCGACGGAGACAGTTATCAGGGAACAGGGAAGCCCCAGAAAGATATGTGAGGCTCTCCGTGATAACTGTCTGTCGAGCTCCAGGTAAAGGCTTTCGTTCGTCTTTCTTCCCCCAGATGGTGCGCTTCCTGAAAGCATGCGGTTTGGAGAACAGGTGCTATTGTCCTCGAACTTCCACGATGATTACGAAGAGCAGTCTACCACAGCTGGGGAGTAAGTTTCAACAAGAACACAATAACATATCGAGGCGACATGTGCAAGGGGCTGAATGCATACGAGGGCAAACGTAGAAGAGTGTCGCGGTTCCAATGCCAACATAACTAGAGAGGTCGCTCGCTTGTTTTCGAGGAGCAATACCCCCAAAGAAAAAGATAGGCCGCTAGCTCTGAGATTATGTAAAGGATTACCAGGCGCCACAGTCGTGAGTTACAGAAAACTTCAACACACTCATTCTTACGCGTTGCACCCACGGAAGTTCGACTGAAGAACCCAATTTCATTCAGGAACAACTCGCGGCGAGGCCAGACCAGTCGAACACAGACCATCTAGTGCGCGCAGGTATTGGGCCAGGGCTACCTTAAGGATACGTCTGGATGTGCCAAAGATAGGGATGAAACTGGTGTTAACGCGAACTCTTGTCCGCTCTCCTATGCACGGTTTTGTCAGAACCACAAACCATGTGTAGGAATCGGATCAGGACATCAACATAGCGGATGCGTCACCTTGAAGGACGGTGCATGGTGGCTTCTACGGCCGCCTGTACCCGTCTCGTTAACGTTTGATAATACTCCAAACGTATTCTTACGGATACCTTGTTCATCCCACCAGTATACGAATGTCAGTTATGATTTAGCTTATATCTGGCGGTACAGTAAGGTTGTAGGTTATTAATAAGATGTACATGGTGACGCATGGTCAGACTTGAAGGATGATGGAGAGATATTCACAGCTCGCAGCATGTTTAAAGCTCGTCATCAAATACTACCGAGATGGTAGACTTGTTCTTTGGGAAGCTTTGGCCTTGACTGGATCCCAGCGTTGTCGTCTGGGAAGGGTTCACCGTTGTTTTCTATCTCTAAATCATTCCCCTGGTCGCTGCGCTGGTCTTCTCTATCCGAAGCCTGAGGTGCTGGAAGTGCTTTCACGGCTTCTCCAGCCTGCTTCAGTCTTTCTTTTTCCTTCTGCGCCTCAACGCGTTTCCGCTCAGCCGCTTCCAGTTGCAATCTCTCTTCCATAGTACATAGTTCCGAGCGAGGAACGATAAGTTCAGCTTGTTCCCCAACAGACACGCCTTCAAGTCTTTCTTCCACCTTTGCGATAATGTCTCCACCTTCATTAACTGACATACTAACAGCAACTCTGATGTCCCCACGTGGAGCTTTCTTTTGGAAAAGGACTTCGATTTCTCCAAGGAGCTTAGGATAGCGATTGGTTCGTCGAAGCATGTTCATGGAAACAGACTTCGTCCGCTCTTCATGCTCGTATACACGCACCACAACACCTCTCTGATCGTTCAGACAATTAGTGAATACTTCTTCCTTCTTCGGTACAGGTATCTCGGCATCCTTTTCAACAAAAGGATGCAGACGTCGACCAGCAATCTCAACACTTACACCTAAAATAACTTTCCCACGCGCTTCAATGTCAATTGCGGAGTCTGCGTATCCGCGCTCTTGGATTTGGCGCTCTTGTTCCTCCCAGATACGTCTTTGCTTTTCCCAGTCAAACCCCCCTTCTCCTACTTCCTCATCATGCTCGTCCCCTACATGACCTGGGACTATATCAGTGCTTGGAACTACTGATTTCTCCACTTCAAGATCGTCACTCTTTTCATCAATATACGGATCGTCAAGTGCTGAAGGACTCACAATGGGTATTTCATTCCCCGAATCAACCTCGATATCTGCCCTCGTGTTTATCCTCTCTGTGGGATCGGGCAACTGAATACCGTTGGGTATGTCCGTGGTCCGTTTCCCATTTTGTTTCTTATCTGCGCTGGATTTGCTTTGAGCACTGCTAATCCTCCATGACCCCCACGAAAGCCAAGACTTGGATTTTGGCTTACGAGCAATCCCCCGTCCGGGTTTGATTTCTCCGATTTCATCTTGTCATGTTGTCTCGAATTGGCGTTTTCATCTGCGGAGTTTTCGTCAGCAATTGCGGACGGAAGGGTTATGTCATTCACTCCTCGCATGTGTTCGGCGGTCGAAGCAGAGTGCGCTGACTCAGAATCTGATTCAGCAACAGCTGTTGAAGGACTGTTATCTGGAGTTGGCTGTTGTTTGCTTGGTTCTTCGCAAACAAGCGAGTGATTCCTATTTCCATTCTTAGAGCGAGCCCGCTTCTTGACAAGTTTTGCAGGCGGCATCGTAATGTAACCAGTTCCAACACCCATGGCCCGCATCACTCGTGGAATGCAATCCTTAAGTTCGCGGTGACCCTCGATACCAAGATACGCCATATTAAGGTTCTCAACGCCATCAAGCTCCACTTTTCTGAGACCAGCTACATACATTCCATGACCACATCCTCTGTGGAAGAATGCAAGAGCCCAGTCATCAGATCCATACGCATTTACAATTCGTCCCGCTACAACACCACGAAACTTCTTCCATCGTTCCGGGTCGGCAGTTATGGCCCCCCCCATTAGGAAAACATTGTCAACAATCCCATGTGCTTTCCGCGATGCGAGAGACTCCAAGCACTTGAAAACAACACGTGCGCCCAGAGAATAAGCAAAGAGCGTAACGGGACGATTGCCATAACTTCTTTCCACAAGCACATCAGCCAGTTCATCACCAGCTCCATTGGAACGAGAGACAAGAATTGACCAGGGATTATCCACATAATCCATGCAGGACATGATTGTGAGCGGCATTGCAATGGCGAAGGCCACGGCGCCAGCCATCGTGGATGCAGCAGCCACGGCGTGCGGATATGTCTGCTGCAGCGTCGTAACAGTGGCTTTTGAGGCCCAAAACTTGGCAAACGCCATAGCCATTTCAAAAAGGCGACGGGAATCCCATCGCAACGCTATGTGTTGGGAACACGGTAGCTCGAGCTTCAAGGCAGGCTCAAATTGGTCAAGCGCACTTCCAAAACCTCGATCCGTGAGCCATGCGGGTACACAAATGCAGACGTGAAGACTGGGTACATTACTGGTGGATTCAAGCCCTCGTATACCGACCTTTCGCTTTTCTCGCTTCTTCTTCTTCTTCTTCTTCTTTCCAAACCCGGACTTCTTCTTATGATGCGTGGCTTCATCGTCGTACTCATCATCCTCATCCTCACTATGAGTCGGGGGGCGAGGTAGTTCCTTCTCAGGATCAAACTCAACTTTGGAAGCGGACTGCTCCGAAGAAGGTACATTCTCAATAGCTAGATGAGTATTTGCAGCTTCCTCTGCAAGTTGTCGTGCGACCATCTTCTCCCATCGTTTTCTTTCGCGTTCCATGCGTCGCTTCCGTTCTTCGATGACCCTGGGGTCGCCTGGATGCTCAAAATCGAATTCTTCAAGACTTGTAGCGATTCGATTTCTGGCCTTCTTGGCAGTGAATCCCGCACCAGCAAACCCGAAGAGACCCCCCACAACAGCAGTGGAGGCGACAGTGCCAGAGGCAGCGAGTCCCGCCGCGCTGGTGACACCGACACCAGCGAGAGCTGTTAACAAAGCAGGAGCAATAAGACCGCCAGTAAGTCCAAACATTACACCACCAACCAAAGTAATACCACCAATCTTCATAACCCTTCGAACGCGCATTTTCTTTTTTCGCCGGGCGATAAGCAATTGGTCTATGGACTTGGGGTTGGATGCAGACGGATTTGAAGAGGATGTAGACTGACTGTCATCACTAGCGGTGGATGGGCGAGGAGTGAGTTGTGAGGAATTCTCAAAGTTGGTATCGGATGCGGATAGTTGCGCTTGTTGAAGGAGGTGAGTGGCTATTGCGAGTTCTACGGCAGCGATTGCTTGCCATGGAATGCGAAAGTAGTGAGAGACAGCGGCGAGAAACGCCCTGCTCCTAGCGTCATAAGTACCCGTTGCGACGGAGAGAGCAAGCATTGCTTGCAAAGAGAGAAAACGGGAAGCTTCATCGCCAACGAGATTGACGCAGTCGCTTATAACGTCAGCACGGGTCGGAGAGGTGGGCTCAAGTGCCAGAAGAGCTGTTTGTTGACCGGGAGATAAATTGAGCGCCTGCAAAATGTTGGTGGCTTGAGTACGGGCAAATGCCACGCCGTTCAAATCTGTGGCGTGATGGTTCAGAAGTACTACTCCCAAAGCGCCTAGGGCGTAGCGCTGTACGGGGTCTAAAGTGTGGAAACCTTTTAAGGGCTGGTCGTCGCTAAGAAGCGAAAAGGCTGGGGTGGGCGAATTGAGCGGATTATCGATAGGAACGGCTTCGGAAGTATGATTCTCGGACACGGGTTGTGCCTGTTGATGGTCAGATGAGTTGTTCAGTTGGTCCAAGGCGGAATTTGGAGGTGCGGATGCCAATAGAGTATTGTTACTACCTTGGTCAATTGTTGGTTTCTGTTGTTGAGGTTCGTGCATTGCAAGCGATGGTTCAGAGATGGAGCCATGCAACTGAGACTGGTTGGAACAAGCGTGCTTAGCGATACGAGCGCGGTCGAGGTTTCGGTCGCGGCTAGTAGGCTCCGGGGAAGCATCTCTGCGCGGGTGAATGGGAAGCGCCGATGCGGAGGAGGAGGGGTGAAGACGTTGGGGTTGGGAGGCGCGTAGCGGGGGCGCGGTAGCGAAGGGGGAGAAGACGGTATCACGCAGAGAGGGGGACGAGGATGTGGAGCTCATGACGCGCGGCGGGGGGCCGTGGGTTCATTGCGGAGTGGGGGGCGACGCGGACGATGCGCAGACATGGCGCGACGCGCTGCTGAGGCAGACACGGCGCGAGTTCTGTGCGCACGCGTGGCGACTGTTTTCTGCTGCACGTTGGCGCTGCTGGTTGGTGCGCTTCGGCTTGCTGTGTTTGGCTGCCCGCTTGCTGTTGGGCAAGTGTAGTGCGCAGCCCGAAATGTGGTCCCGTAAGCCGCACTACACTGCCCGAAATTCAAATAGGTCAACAGACCAGCGGCCTTGCTCGTGAAGAGCAAGGGCAGTGAGGATCTGTTGAGTACCTCAGAACATGTACAAGAGTAGAGTTTTTGCATTGGTAGTAGCAAAAAGACAACGTAGAACTCAAACAACAACATATTTAGACTTTACTATATGAAATTTAGCATAAGAGCAAGTCTAGCAGAGAGCTATATCCCCAAAAAATCTTAAAATATCGCGCCTAGGAGATTTTGGTCTCCCTACCAGCGTTCTTATTGCCATTTCTCGTTGCCATATCCGCCTCGTGATTTCTTTTTTCATTTCAGTACGAGGAAACTATAGGAATGAAAGTAGACACCGTGATTTGAAATTTTAATGGGTTTTGAGGACTTCATTGACCTATCAGAGCACTGGTTCTATATCTAACAGATTTCTGGCTGGTAAAATGAGCGGGAAACAAATCTTCGCGGCAACAAAAAGCATTTTCTGCTAGGACCTCTATCTGTTCACAACTTGAAATCTTGTAAATTTAGTAGCCGGAGCAATCAAACAGAAGCAAAGCAATCGAACGGCGTCCTTCGAACATGTTGGCTGTGATTCTTTGTACCCCATAAAAGGCGCTTGGTTGAGCTCTGATCCCTCCGCTAGCTTTTCTTGTATTTCAAATAGCTCGTACTCGTAGTAAAGCATATTGCACTTGACTGGTAGACTTGCACATTATTTGGGATGCTAAATTGAATGTTATTTTCAAGAGAAGTGTCTATATGAAGTGCAATGCCCTCAGAGAGGGATTCTTGGTACTTGGTTGATTTCCCGAATGTTTTGGTAATGTAGTCTTTGCATGAACTACGACCACTAATAGTGGATTTGACACATGGGACACGGAAGGATCAATTGGCAGTTGGCCACAGTAGTGGGCATGAACCACTAAAGTGGGGTAATTTAGTTAATCCTATTTATTATTTTTACACCCATTTCTGGGATGGTTAGTACTTAGTGCGCCGGCGGATTGCCGTCGCATCAGTAAACCTTCTTCAGAAAGGGACCCCAACCTGGGGAATGTGCTCTAGACCGCACCGCCTTCGCGTATTCTCTACTCTTCTTTGGAGGGAAGCGCCGTCGCATACGGGAAGTCTAACCCCCTTGCCTGTCTAAAGGACCCGAGTATTCGGACTGTTATTCCAGCTGTCTTGGTGTTCTCCTTGTATAACGTTTATTTACCGGCACTGCCGTTAGTCTTCGTCACGACACTCGTGACTCAGCTCCCCCTTATTGTTCCCTTTACAGGGTGGCTTTCCCACTACCCACGGCTCGTGTTCGCGCCTGCCACTAACGTGGAAACCTCACCTCTCTAAAGGACGACCACCCCCATACACCGCTCCTGCAGATACCCGATTCTTGCCTTAACCTCCCTACGCAAGTCGCGACGGGTGGCCTCGGCTTTACAATCCGACATAGTCGTGCCACTCCTGGGAGGGCTTTACCCAACTGGGCTCACCACTAACGAGGAAAGATCCCAAACGTCTTTCGGTGCGCTCCCGCTTCCGGTCATTGCACTACAAAGTGGTCTTTTGACTTATAATCGGTTTTGGGGTTTGGTTCCCTCTTTCGAGGTTTTGTTTCTTTTGTTTGTTTTCCGGAAGTTCCGTTGTTTTCCCCTCGTAACGATTAGCCCTCATGTTGAGGAAGACCTGCTCTGCGGAGCCTGCGACTACGCGCAGTCGCTCCCACAATGGTGGAGATAACCCCGAAGTTCGGTTCGTTTCTCGGATCCCGACTAGGCCCAAATCCAGCCATGCTGGGGGTGCCTCGTCTAGGACTCCAAACCCATCCCGGGAACCTCGGAACTCCACGTCGACCCCGCTATCTAATGCCGTGGATGGTGCTCATCTGGCTCTGGCCGTGGCCGCCGCCGCACCTGAACCCCGTCTGACGGGCGATAACACCCCCCAGGGTAATTCCCTGGAATCTCAGGTTCATGCTTTGTGGACCGCCCACGACACCCTTGTCGGGGAATTACAAACCCTCCGTGAGTTAGTGATGGACACCCCTACAAAGGTAGTCGCAGAGGGTCTCCGTATCTTACGGTCCGATGTCAACTCTATGTTAGAGAGTTTGGGGCAACCCGCCACCTTCATAGGAGGAGTTGAGTCTCGAGCTGCGTTGGCTCCAGGGGGAGCAACGTCTACAAAGGAATCGAAAATTTGAGGTATAAGAGTCGCTATTACTGAAATCAAAGAGAGTAACGTCAGTAATGATCAGACTACCCCAGTACGATAAGACACTACTGATAACACCAATGCTGTGGCTGAACCGTCATCGTCAACGAGGAAGGACAATCGCACTCGCGAAGTTGTGAAACCCACCTACAAGACGGTCTCTGCCAACCTATATGCGGTTTCTTAAGGCGATTGCAACCTACGTTGGTTGTTCTCATGGTGTAGAGAACAACGAGGCTCCGTGAAATTACTGACGTCAATTCTGAGAGGGTTTGGGCACAATTAATACCTTCATTGGTGAGATTGGACGCAATGGCCTATGCCGTGACAGCGTTGCTGTTGGCAAGTACGGAGAACCGGGTTACAGTGCCAGAGAATGCTGACGCTGGTGGAAAGGCTCTATGGCGACCGGCCGAAAATGCAACACAATTCGGTGACGCACAGTAATCTTGTGGCTCTGGTGTGCTTGACCAAAACAAACCAGATGGTGGTTAAAGGACCTTGTTTGTGGTGCAATGCCCAGTGATCGGAAAACACGCCGAAGACGTTCGGGATCTTCCTCTCACGAGTGTAGCACAGCGAAAGAGCCCTTCCAGGGATGACACGACGAAGTCCGGTGTAAACCGAGGTCAACCTTCGCGACTAGCGCAGGAAGGTGAATAGGTAAACCTGTAACACAATGCAATACTCCGTTGAGGAGGGATGACTCCACACAGTGGCGCACACACGACAGATGTCGGTATGAGCCGCGGATAGCGGGAACTATCCTAAATAGGAAAGGGGAAATATAAAGGAATATGGGGGAATGGGACAAAGGAAAGGGACGACAACGAGTCACGCGAGTGGCTCGGGGGAGGCCCGGCACTGCCGAGAAATATACCGTATACAAGGGCGAAACCACAACAATGGGAGCAATCCTCAAGAGGGGTATCTTGGCGAGCAAGGCGGTTGAGCACACCGTAGGCAACGGGATATCTCTCCTAAATGGAGTCGAGTACCGCCGAATGCGAATGAGCTCAGAGCCAAGTTCTTGGAGTAGAACACCCTTGGTGGGGAAGATTTAATGGTGCGGCGGCCGCGAGGCCAGCGCACTAAGTAGTGTAGCTTCCCTAGTGTAATTAATAATTAAATAGATAATTAAATAAATATATAACAACCACCCGTTCACTATCTATCCTTGCCTGCAACCCTTGCCCACGCCCGTGTTCCACGTGTACCACTGGTGTACCGGGCCAACTCCTGCTCGCAGGCAGTGCCACCTGGCACGGGGAAAAGTCATGTATGAACATGTATGAAAGCCGGTGCGACCGGGAAAATTAACAAGTCCCCAGATGTCCCTCTTACGAGGCATGCTCTTCATACCTCCCTCCTTAGTCAGCGAGGCGACCTCGAAGAGTTAAGCCGCGATGGCGGAAAGTCCACGTAAAGGGGTGTCGCCTCCCGGCTCACCGGCTGCTTCTCTGGAAATCCAGCGTCATCCCACCTCGACTTCGAGTTCTTCTGACATCCCGATTCCTCGGCTTTTTCCCAACTCTACAACTTCGTCCCCCATGTTCAACCTTCCACCTAACCAACCTTCCAACCCTGCTCGGGGATTCGGCACCGGCTTCCGGTCTGCTCCGATTCCTCGGCGTGAAAGTTCGTCCTCTTCGGAGGAGCCTCCGGTGCTACCGGCTCACACGAACCGCCCTGTCGCGGGTATGTTCCATGGTCAGGCGCCTCCTCCAGCTTGGCCGATCTATGACTCCCTCGTTGGGGCGAATCCGAACACTCGGCTTGGTTCCCTCAGGTTGAGCCATGCGCCCTGGTTTCACCGGCTTGCCGTCTGCGACGAGGAACTGATCCAATCTTACACCGATAGCACGGAAAACCTTCCGGGAGACCTTCCCGGCGTCATCACCATGTCATGGGACTGGCGCAATCGAATTGCAGTACCCGTTCATCACGTTCGCCGCAATGCGGGAGAGTCCGCGGCCACCGCGCATGCCGCGCTCGTGCGGTTGGCTCACCTCCGGCTTCGCCGGGCTCCGTTCGAAGTACCAGTTCCACTGGACACAACCTTCGATGTCCTGTTTTACTGCACTCGCGGAGAGATGTCCTATTGCGACCGGCTCGCCGGACTGGAAACCTTCGCGTAGAGGAATACTCCGATTGCCCGGCAGGAAGCCATGTTGTGGGCGAGACCGATTCTTCGGGCGGAATTCCGTTATCTTCCCCGGGCATCCCGGTCGAACTTCCTTCAGAATTTCATCCGTTATGAACGGCGTTGGAGAGCCCCAACCGGGTATTTTGTCCAGTATCAGAATACGGAGATCGAACGCGTCGCTGCGCCGCACCGACGAGGTCGGTATGTTCCTCTCCCCCGTTGATGGGGTGCCCTTGAGGCGTGCTGGGGGTGCTACATCGAGCTCCCCCCCGTCTTCACCTATGCAGGATCCTCCATGGTATGGGATCCCCGCTCCGGGTTCTGGTCGGTTGTGGTCACAGAGTGGGCGGTCCGCACTGCGGCTTATATCCTCGCGGAGGCGTATGACCAGTATATACTGTGGTATATTCAACCGCGTGTGCGGGCAGCCATCCGACGCTTGGACATGCGAGTCCCCCTTGGGGGTGTGGCTAACGCCGAAGAGATGCTCTCCCTGCTCGATTTCCTCGAGGGCGTCAACTGGGATGAAGTTCCCATCGACAACTCCCAAAGGAGGCTTCACCACAATGGTTCTGGCCCCGGTTTAGGGAGGAACACCGCGCTAGCGGGAGATTGCATCTTCTTTGACACCTGGGAATATAGGGAGCTTACCCGTAAAGAGGCAGAAGGTTACCGGAATGCTCCGCGAACGGTTCCTCCGGACCACCCGAGGGGGTTCGTCGATTCGGACGATTATTACCGATCCTATATCGGAAGCGACCCCATGGTGGATAACGAGCCGGACGATGCCGAGATGGCCGAGGCCGCGGTCCCTAGCGAGGGTGGTGCCGACGGAGTCAGTGACGGTTCCGTGCAGCACGGGGTTTCCGGTTCGCCAGGTCCTTCCGTTCCAACGGGTCCGAGCCCGGCGACGGCGGCATCTCCGGCCTCCGCTCTGACGGCGTCGGGTCCTGAAACGGTGGCACCGCCCACTTCCGTTCCGAGGGCGACGGTTCGGGAGCCCGGTGATTCCTGCGATGTCATCGCGCAATTCCTCCGAGAGGTGGGCCTTAGCCGTAATGAAGTTACGGGGGATGTCGCCGCAATGCGGGATGCGCTTGCTAACCGCTTGGGGGGCGGTCCTCCTCCATCGGATGGGTCCTGATCCCCTGCGGAGTTTTGGCTTGAGATAGACTGATAGATAGCATGATCGAAAAAATGATGAGCCCCTATGGGGGTGTTGTCCCATTGTGTGCACTTCCTCTCCATGTCGGAGCTTTCCCCGAAGGGTGTCGCTTTCCGCTTCACGGTTAGTCTCCGTCCTCTGACGGTGACGTACCCTGCCGGGAGGTAGCGCTTCGCTCATTTCCAACGGTTTGGTGCACTTCGGAAAACGTGCGCCATCACTGATGGGGAAAACCGTGCATACGGTGGCGACCGTGGTCGCAAACCAGCATGCTGGATGAAAACCCACTTGTGTGGTTCAAATCGAAAAGAATGTAGATGTGGTAGCTCGAGGCTACACTAGTAGTGTTCCGATATCATATCGGCGGTTCCGCCGTAGGCGGTGTGCATGACTGGGTAACCCTGCTTCTGTACCGTCCGAGACGGGCTAACCCACTTGTGCGTTACACAGCGTTGCCGGCGTGGCCGTTCCCGCGTTGCGGTGATACTAAATTACCTTGGAACGGGCGAGGTGCTCGATGGGCTCCCAAGTATCCCATGATGGGTCGTTTCCGTACCAACGGGAGCGTTATTCCAATATACCCTTTCCGTTGTAACGGTGTGCTATCACTCGGTCGAGGATGTACTCCTGTACGAAGACCGTCCGGCCCTGCCGGGTCGTAGTAACTTCCCTCGGGGCTTGCGTGCCCTCGTGAGGGAGAACGTCCCGCAATAGGGAGTGCGGGTGGCTTTTCCACTCAGCGGGTCCTTCTCCGCGAGGAGTAGTTCGTTCACCAGCGTGGTGGTTCGCTCGCGCTGCGGGGTGGCGAGGTTGACTCCGTGCTGACGGTAACGTTTGCGCGTACTCCTGAGCAGAGCTTCCACTTTGTGGGGTGAGTGGTGCCGGTGGCGCCACTCGTAACGTCTGTGACGGTTGGTGGCCACGAGGTGTGGTGTAATCCGCCTCCCTAATTAGGGTGTTTTTCCGTGGCTGCGCCGTGCCCAGCTTACGTAACGTCCCGTGGTCCACGGTAAGCTCACCGATCTCCGTTCCGGGGCCATCCTCGTGTGGGGCGTGTACAGGTAGTACACTCCTATGGGGCTTGGGTAAAATATCCCGGATCGGGGTTTGCACTCCGTGCTTAACGGTGAAGTCATACGGCAGCGCCGCTTTGCCGTCGGTAATTACTCCCGGGTCTACCGATACGCTCGGGTTCCGCGTCCGAGAACGCAGCCGTGTCGAGACTTCTCTCCCTTCTTCAGGGCTTCCAGTTCCGCTTCTCGCGGTGGGTACCTTCACTGAAGTGTCATTCACGTTCGAAGGGCTTATCCGCGAAGTGCTGCGAGCGGTTTCTCCCGGCGTTGCCGGTATCTCCTCGTCGCTTTCCTTCGCGTCCAGTGACGGTGCTTCTTCAGAGCTTGCCGCTACTGTGGGGTCTTTCGTCATGGACGGCGGTTTCGTGGTATTGCCGCGATTGGGCGTTGTGCGATTATCTTCCCGCGGCTGCGGTGCCATTCCAGCGTTCCCAATCCGTGTTCCATGGCTTGCTTCCCGTTGCAACGGCGTTGTATCCGCGATTTCGCGGTCCCCCTCTCCCTCCTCAGACGGAGCGACGGGGCTACTGGGTTTCCCAGAGGTCACCGTATGGCGGTGGTAGATTCCGTTGTACGGTGACTGAGAGCGGCCTCGAGGGCCGTTCGTTTCCAGCGTAGCCGGGGTTGCCGCAATAGCCGAGAGGTCTGTGAGACCCTGGGCGGGGTGTGGCAACACGGTGGGCCGTGAAATCACCGAGGTATCGGGCGTAGATTCACCTTCAGGTGTAGCGTCCTGCGTAGCTGGTGTAGCCTCAGTCGGGAAGGGAGGGGCGCGTTCAACGCGATCGCGCGACAACCGCTCGAGATTGTCGCCCATTTCCACCACGACCGTGCCCGTAGTAACGGAGTTAACCTTAAAAGGTCCGTCCACCACTGGCGATAGTTTGTGGCGCTTCTCCCTTTCGGGGTTGTAGAATTCCTTTCTGACGAAGACGTAGTCACCGGCCCGCAATGCGGTTGTATCCTTTCGAAGGCGAGCATCGAAATTCCGCTTATAGGAGGCTTGGGCTCGACCCATAGACTTCCGCGTGGCGGGTACCAACTGGGTTAGCCAGGTTTTCCACTTTTGGCGGTAGTCCTTCATGGAAGGGAAGGTATCCAGTGTAGACTGGGATTCCAGCGCCACTGGCGGTGGTTTCCGTGATAGGATCAACTCGAATGGAGAAAACCCGGTAGTCCGGTGTACCTGCGTGTTGCACGCGAACGTGATCGCATCGGTGTAGAGATCCCAAGTCTTTGGGTGGTCAGCAGCATAGGAGCGGAGAGATGCTAGCATCGTCCGGTTAAACCGCTCGACCTGCCCATTACACTGGGGATGATAAGTGGTTGTGAAGAGGTTCTTCACATCCAATATCCTGCAGACGTCCTGGAAGAATCGCGATGCGAACTGTTTCCCGGTATCGGAGAGTAGCTCCACTGGAGGTCCGTAGACAAGGGCCCAATGCGTCACGAACGCATTGGCGACCGTTTAAGCGGTTATCCTCCTAAGAGGTACTGTCCAAACGAGCTTCGAGAATCTGTCCGTTATTACGAGTAGGAACTTGTCCCCTCGCTTTGTTGCGATTAAAGGGCCGAGAATGTCGATAGCGACAAACTCGAGAGGCGCCCTAGCGGGGAATAGTGCCAACTTCTTGGTGTTTTTCCGGAGCTTTACCCGGTTCTTTGCGCATCCAGTGCAAAACCGCACAGTTGCGTAGCAATCCACTGCCATGGCAGGCCAATAGAAGTCCCTTCGCAGGGCTAGATACAATTTCCTGCCCCCAGGGTGTCCACAGAGCTTCGGGAAGTGCGTTAGCTGCAATATCCTCGATTGGAGGGGATACGGAACCACCACTTTTGGGGTGCGTTCGACCTTCCTTACGAGGTAACCAACATCATTAACTCCAAATGGGAGGTTCTCTCCTCCGTTTAGAAAGGCACGAATCTTCATACAGAAGGGGTCCCCGAATTGTTCTCGGATCATTTCTTCCGTCGTGACGGGCACGAAACGTCCGGGTAGCGGGGTTTCGAGTGTCTCGCTTGAAGGGAGAAGCTCGTCGAACTCGACGTCCTGTTCCCAGTTGCTGGGCCGTTCCGGGTCTTCTGGTGCGTCCATGATGAAGCATGGGATGTCGTTGTCACCCGTATTCGGGAGTGCTTCCCCATTAGTGGGTAACCGCGACAGAGCGTCGGCTTGCGTGTTCATCGCTCCCTTCTTGTAGGTGACTTCGAAATCAAATTCCCCTAAGCGGAGCCTCCATCGCATGAGGCGACCGGAGGGATCCGAGATGTTCATTAACCACCTCAGGGAGGAGTGGTCGGTGTAAACGGTGAAATTTACTCCCATTAGATATGGACGGAGGATCGACAGGGCCCAGACAACGGCTAGACATTCCTTCTCCGATACGGAGTAATTTCTTTCGTGTATGTTGAGAGAGCGGGACCAGAATCCAATTGGCTTTCTTTCCCCCTCCGGGGTTGTTTGAAACAGCGCACAACCTACCTAGTAGTCGCTCGAGTCCGTGTCCACGGAATAAGGCAACCCCAATTTGGGTAGCGACAGGATTGGTGCTGTCGTGACGGCCTCCTTCAAGGAGTTGAAAGCTTCCGATTGCTCGGTGGTTAGCGGTTCCAACTTCGGTGGCTGTCCCTTCCTCAGAAGTGCATTCAACGGAGCTGCCGTATGTGCAAAGTCCGGTATGACCCGTCGATAGACGTTGAACAACCCTAAAAAGGAGCGCAACTGCGTCTGCGTTTGCGGTTCTTTCGCCTCCATGAGGGATTTGACTCGAGCCTTCTCGATGGTTAGCCGCCCCAGGCGGATGATATGCCCGAGATACTTTACGGTGTCCGTGAAGAACTCGCATTTCTTCAGTTTGAGCGTAACTCCTGCGTCTTGCAGCACGGTCATTACCTCCCTGACATGGGTCTGGTGATCATCCAAATTATTGGAGAACACTATAATGTCGTCCAGGTAAACCAGACAAGTCCGCCACTTGAAGCGGGACATTAAAATGTCAATAGCCCTTTGAAAGGTGGCCGGTGCATTGATCAAACCAAATGGCATCCGCTTGAAGCCGTAAGACCCCGAGTGACAGACGAAAGCAGTCTTGTCTCGGTCTTCCTCCCTTACAGGGACTTGTCAATATCCTCAATTGGCGTCAAGAGCCGTGAAAACGGTTGCATCTCTAAGGGAGTCAATACACTCATCCATACGTGGTATGGGGTAGGTGTCGCATATAGTTACGGAGTTAAGGCGACGGTAATCGACGCAAAAATCGCCAGGTGCCGTCCGCCTTCAATGCCAGTACAACTGGGGATGCCCACGGAGATTGTGCGGGTTCAATCACTCCGGCACGGAGCATTTTGTCCACCTGGAATTGTTCCTCTTCCCGAGCTTTCGGTCCTGCCCGATACGGGAGTTGTGCAATTGGCCGAGCATTCGGTAATAAATCTACCCGATGTTCGGTTGCGTTAATCTCCCCAAGGGAGCCATCCCACATAGTGGTAAACTTCCGTAATAGGTCACGGAGGCGCCCGCGATGCGAGTCCGGTACGTGACCGAGGTCCAACTCTTCGAGAGCCTTCTCCGGGTCAACTCGGTCGTAGCTTGTTCCGCCTTGGTCCCCCTGATTAGGCACGGGGTCCGGATCGTCCGGTGTTTTATCCGTTACAACGGTGTTACCATCTCCCTCCTCAGTAGGTTGTACGCCCTCTTCCGAGGTTACCACACCGAGAATCTCGGCAGCCGTCATCTTTGTTGGCACCATAGCCAACGGATGGGGCGTAACTGATCCAATCACTTGGTTCTTCACCAGATACTGGGTAGTGGTGGCAAGATTAGCGACCAGCACCCGGAACGGGGCGTCCGGTGTCACGTGGACTACTCCATTTGCAATGGTGAGTTGATATTTCTCGTATAACGAGGTCAAGGGTTGGATAACTCGTACTCCGTGTTGACGGGAGGTGACCCGAACCATTACCTGGGTCTCCGGGGATATCGATATCGATGCCGCAACGCGGAGCTTAGTTGACTCCCGCGACGCGGGCGGCAGTTCCTGTGCAGCCGGTAGCGGCACTTCATTCTTCGTCGCCCGACTTAGCGGCTTTCGAACTATTGGTACGGTGGACCCGTCCTCTAGTTCGACTTGCCTCTGATGAGGTCTGATTGCTTCGACGAATCGGTCGCAGTAATCACAACCCAGTATGACTGGAGCGGCCAACGAACGACAAGCAATAAAGTCGAGCTTCACCACGGATGTTCCGAGCCTCACGACCAAGTCGATAGTTCCCACCATTTTCAACGGATTGTTATTTCACGTCCGCGATTTCCAGCGCCGTTCCCGAACGGATACAAGACCGCAAAAGTGGGGGCAAAGCCGATTCCACGATGAAGTTCGGACCCGCACCTGTATCCAGGACAGTTAAGTACCTCACCATGAACTGGGGGTGAAGCCCAAGGTCAGCATATACCTTGTAGTTGCGCTTGGCCATTACCAAGATTCTATCCGGGATCCGGTTATTTCTTACCCGTACCCACGGTTGACGCAGAACACCGAAGTGTTCCGAATCCCCGTCTGCGGCGTCCCTCTTCCAGAAGATTTGCACCGGGGAGCGAGGCGGTGACGCCTTGGGCGTCAACAACCTCGACTTGGAGGACGCCTCTCCCAATTGGGAGACTCCCTAGGCTAGCTTCCCTGAACAGGGCTTTCCTGAGCTGGTTGCTCAGCATCCTCGACTACGAGAGCTTGTCCGTTTCTCACCACGGTTAACCGCTTGTGCGGGACCAACTTCCATCGTCCGCGAATGGTTGTTAGCCAGCGGTGACGGGGCCATTCTCCGGAAAGGAGTTGAGGGCACTGCGTGCGAAAAGTCTTTCTTGGCGCGCAAGTACGACGCGGCCGGGACAGACACCTTCTCTTGTGGAGTTACCGCCTCGTAATTGGCGACAATCTTCGGGAGGTCCCGTATAGAACACAGAAACTGTGGTGACGTGTGGCCAAATGTGTATCACAAGTGACATATTATGGCCACCACCGCGGTACGCGGGTCCACATTCCAAGTATCGGTCACAACTTCAGGGGAGCGGTTGTTCACCAAACCGGGCCGCTGATTGCGGGTGTATCCGTTTTGCATATGGTATGCGGGGCGCCCGAGCTCTTCCGTTCCCTGTATACAACAGGTCATCTTCCCGATCCGTCGGTTGCATCCCGTCCAAGGTTGACGGTAGTTCCGCAGTCGGCACTGAGACGCCATCGCCGTGAGCGATGTGTACATTGTCATACCCCTTCTGGGGAGGCTCATCCGCCAAAAGTAAGAGAGAGTTGGACTCGTTCTCAACCATCAACGCTTTTGCGGTTCTTACCCTCGGTTGAGGTGTCCTGGCGCGCAGTGCATCTCCTTCAGCGTGGGCGTACTGCTCCAACTCCAAGTAGGAGAGCTTAGGCCGGTCTTCCCGGTATCTCCCCACTAGGGTCTTCGTGGCTGGGTCCAGCCCATCAATGAACATCGTGCACCGCTCCCCAGCGGGATAGACATTACCACACCTGTGGAAACCCTTGTTCAGGCGTAACCGAATAATCGGTTCCAATTCCCCAGTTTTTCTGGCGGGTGTCTCGCAGAGCGAGGATTGTCGATTGAATCGCGATGTTATTTGCATACGACCGTAGCAGGTATTGCACCGCTTCTGGCCAGTAGCTAACCCCTCCTTCGGAGGCACGAGTTGAGCCTCTTACAGATTTGAACTGATCTTCAGCGATTCCCCGTAAAAAGTACGGTAGTGTAATATAGGCCTGAGCCTTATTCATCCCGAGTATATCGGCTTCTGCCACGACACGTGCGAGGAAATCCAACACCAGAATGGGGTCTTCTCCAGAAAAACGTCTGGTTGCGGAGTCAGAGCTGCATGCACTTAATGCAATCTCTCACTCTACCCGTGTCACGGGCGTTTCTCTCGACAGAGGTATCTTCTAACCGATAATATCGGTATGACAGCAGCTTCTGATACATCGGGTTCGTTGGCTACAACTCCTTCAAACTGGAGTGCTTCTTACCCCGAGTTCAGGCGCGAACTGCACCTTCGGTGGCATATGACCGCTTGGAGCGAGAAGAGCGCCCGCGGCGGGTGTTGCCAGCCTCAGAGTCCGAGCTTTCGGAATTATCCGAGTCGCTCGATGAAGAATCCCATGATGTCGGTGGCGACTGAGAAGATTTCTTCCTTCGGGATCTCCACTTCTTGCGGTCTTGTCGCTGGTCTTTGCGCTCGGCGCGTTGGGAGACAGCTCCATGTTCCGCTGCTGCGGGTTGGTCCATCAAGACGGTTTGCTCCAACGTCTCCAGACGGGCCCTAACTCGATCGAATCGGGTCTCAAATTCCTTCGACGAAGGCAGCGGGTCCACCAAAGCTTTCCAGCAAGGTGTTGACGTCTGACCGTATTAAACGGAGATCTTCTGCGACATCCCTTACAGATTTGGCCTCCATCACTCCACGGAAGGAGGTAAAACTCCCTGACAAGGGTGTTGTGAGCAGTCCGTAGCGTACGGAGCTGCTCGTCCAGGCGAGTCACCTGGCTCTTCTCGACGGCCCCAGATGGCGGGGGCACTTCCGCGACGGCGGTAACCGCTGTAGGCGGCCCAGCACTGGGTGTCAAGTTTTCCAGCAGAGCTGGTGGATCATTCCGGGGTTCCGGTTCCTGGCCCGTTGAGCTGGAAGCGACCTTGGCAGCCAAGGTAGAACCAGCCCTAATAGGGATCCTGGTAGGATGCCGAACATCGGGGTTGTCACCACCATGGTGGGAGCGGCTGCGAGTAATCGCCGGATCCGCGTCCGAGGGCTTCCTCGACATGAACAAACCGTTCAAACGGGAACCATGGAATTGTTCCGGATAAATGAATCAAACCTCCACGAGGAGTAATACAGAGCTTAGTCTTCTAGGTCGGGAGACCAATTTGTGGTGCAATGCCCAGTGATCGGAAAACACGCCGAAGACGTTCGGGATCTTCCTCTCACGAGGGTAGCACAGCGAAAGAGCCCTTCCAGGTATGACACGACGAAGTCGGGTGTAAAACGAGGTCAATCTTCGCGACTAGCGCAGGAAGGTGAATAGTTAAACCTGTAACACAATGCAATACTTCCGGTGAGGAGGGATGACTCCACACAGTGGCGCACACACGACAGATGTCGATATGAGCCGCGGATAGCGGGAACTATCCTAAATAGGAAAGGGGAAATATAAAGGAATATGGGGGGAATGGGACAAAGGAAAGGGACGACAACGAGTCACGCGAGTGGCTCGGGGGAGGCCCAGCACTGCCGAGAAATATACCGTATACACGGGCAAAAACCACAACAATGGGAACAATCCTCAAGAGGGGTATCTTGGCGAGCAAGGCGGTTGAGCACACCGTAGGCAACGGGATATCTCTCCTAAATGGAAGTCGAGTACCGCCGAATGCGAATGAGCTCAGAGCCAAGTTCTTGGAGTAGAACACCCTTGGTGGGGAAGATTTAATGGTGCGGCGGCCGCGAGGCCAGCGCACTAAGTAGTGTAGCTTCCCTAGTGTAATTAATAATTAAATAGATAATTAAATAAATATATAACAACCACCCGTTCACTATCTATCCTTGCCTGCAACCCTTGCCCACGCCCGTGTTCCACGTGTACCACTGGTGTACCGGGTCAACTCCTGCTTGCAGGCAGTTCCACCTGGCTCGGGGAAAGTCATGTATGAACATGTATGAAAGCCGGTGCGACCGGGAAAATTAACAAGTCCCCAGATGTCCCTCTTACGAGGCAATGCTCTTCATTGTTTCGCTGAACCGCCATCCTGGCGCCGTCAGTGCAGTGTGTGAGTCTCTCCATAG
>NBIV01000537.1:0-31832 GCA_003194525.1 Gracilariopsis chorda
GCAGCAGCGTCAGCGCAACTTCTAGCGAAACTACCCTTGATTCATCAATTCCTACACTTGATGCTCTGATGACGAGCGTTGTGATATTTTCGTCCACTGCAGACAAGCGCTGTAATCCGCCGTGACGGCCTGTGACCGCCGCGGCGCTGAAGCGCCAATGAGAGGCGCGCATGGCGGCCGCATCGCACTCGCGTCACGACGCGCCGCGCACATGCGCACATGCGCAGCCGGCGAGCAGCGACCGCAGCAACGCAGCGACCGCAGCAACAGAGCAGCCCTTCACAGGTGCTCGCCATCGCAGATATCCAAAGCTTCATGCTCAGCCCCAAAAATCAACACCCAAAAATGAAAAATACCCAAACAACCTCCCGCTTCCGCCCCTTTGAGCGCAGCTGTTATCTATCCTCCGTACGTCTCACGAGAGCTACCGATCGCTTGCCTTGACGCGCAGTTCCAGGCATCACAGAAATGCGCGTAGATCTGCCGGGCATGGAGCTCTGACACGTCGGCTCCGCCTTGCGGTTCGCCTCGCGTTCCTCCTTGGCGCGTTCCTTGTCGCGAATGCGCGTGTCAATCATCTCTGCCAGCATCGCAAAGACATCCGGCATGGGCTCACCCGCCTTCCTCATAGCGTTCAAAACGCGACAACGATTGATCACATTGTACAACTTCTGCTTGCGGCGCAAGCTGTACGATGTGATCAATTGTTGTTGCGTATGGTAGCCGATCGACGCCTTAAACCTCGGCGCGCCTGAAAACTTAAACGTCTTTCCGACTGTGCGGCACCTCTCCAGCAGTCTGTAGTCATTCACACGACGACTGTCTCCTTTGCAATGATCGCGCAGCGGCACACCGTCCGGAGCACCGGTTCCATGCATGATCCATAAATACATGTCTACCACAGCCTCCCAGTCATTCAGATAGGCTTCGTCCACATCCGAGGACGTGGAGCCGTGGCTGCGGGTACGCACGCTATGGAATCAATCTTCGCCACCCTCAAACGCGCTGGGGTTGGATGTGGGCATTGTGCGTGCGGACAGACGGCTGCGTTTGCAGGGACGTTCCGTCATTGGCGAAGACCGAGGTAGAGAGGGCACGGACGCCAACGTGCCGAGGGCCTGTGGAGGCCGCTGTTCAGGGGCGTATTGGAGGGTAGGAGCACGCTGAGACGTGCGGCCGGCCGGATGCACAGGCGCCACGGGTGGTATGGGGTTAACTGTCGCGGGGGTAGGGGCTCCATTGCCCGACTGTGGGCAGGACGTGACTCGAGTTAAGCCCTCTCCGTCAGCAAAGGTTAGATTGACGGTGCAGCTGGAGTGAAAGTTGAAGGTGTCTGTGTGTAAGGAAACGAAGAAAGAAGAACTTGTTTGTCAGCAGCTGGCAAAAGGGAGGTAGAAAGGGGGTGGGGCGGAGGGATTGGTGAGCCATTGAACATACAATAGTTTTGAACATAAGTCTGCACGCCCGTTACTTGAAGTTGAGCAGGCTCACCATTGGGGTGGTCATTATGAGAGACCACTGGCGGCAGATTGCTCGGGCCTGGCGCCGTTTTGTTCGTCAGGTTCTGCGGAGGGTGCTGCGGAGGGTGCTGCGGAGGGTGCTGCGGAGTGTGTGGAGGAGAGAGCGGCGAACGGAGCTGTAAAGGGTGATGCAGAGGGTGCTGCAGCGGGAGCGGGAGCCGCGGCGGGAGCTGCGGGGGGTGCTTTGGAGAAGGCTGATTATTACGTGAACCGTGGGGGCCGGGGGGAGTCACGTTCATTTGTGGGTGCCAAAGGTTGAGCCGTTATTTCTGTTTTTGGGACGATGGAGGTGCAAGCGGAGTTGGTAATGGGAAGGGTCACAGGTTCTGCCTTTCTTCGTTTTCGAAGAGAGGTGGGGCGGCGAAACAGAGCGGTGCCGACGCGCGCTCCCTTAAGTACGGAAGCTGGTGGTGCGAAGGTAGGTGGGCGCCACGTGCGGATGCTGTTTTTCGCGTTAGTTTGGGTGCAGTACCGGAGCACGTGGCGGGGGGTGCGCTGTCCGCGGCGCGTTTGTGCCGCGTCCAGAGAGCGTGCGTATAACGCGTGCGAACGGCTCGCTGGAGGGGGGGAGGGGGGGAGAGAGTGTCGGTGACGGGGTGTAACTTTTTGAATGGACGGGCGGGCTTTTCCCTCCTCCAACACTTATTTCTGCTGCGTATGTGACAGCGTCGGTTTCGTACCGGCACTGTCCTTGGCGCGGCTGCCCTCAAGGCGGCGTTTTGACCGCTTTTCGAGCCGGCTGAAAAAGAAAAATGTGATCGCTGCCAGCTGGCGGGAGAAAGTGACGGCGATTGAAATGCCAAACGGCTCTGTGTTCGATTTCACCTGTGTGTCAGCGCTTTTGGTCGGGTATTGCTGATTATCGACAACGAAGGTAGCCGCATCGATCGCGCCTGTTCGGTGCATTCTCCCGGAAACATGTAGATACCACGGATTTTGCGCTTTCGGCAATCTCCCTCCGGCAGCCTTGCTTCGGCCGTACCGCGCTTGTGATGCACCTACGTAGAGATTACAAGACGCGCTGTCTCAAGATTCACGTGACACCCTGCGGTCGATCTCTCAACGCACAACGTGCCAGGTGGTGGGTTGAGAGGTAGTACCTTGCCACGCACCAACATCACACCCGTCGCATTGCTCCCGTGACCGATATTCACCCTGGCCATCATTGGTAACATGCCGAACGCTCCAACTCAGCGCGCTCACGTACAATCCGTTTCCGCACCAAATGTACTCCGAAAATGGTAACACTTTCTACTTCAATGCAGACACGTAGTCCTTCAAGGACGTATGGTTCCTTCCCAACTTGCTCTCGCATTCAAGCTACCTCGCCTTCATGTTTGTGTCTGCTGTCGTTTCCGACACTAAAAGAGAGTGTCCGAGCCCTCGCCACTCACTCTCGGCCCTTCAAACATGTTAACATGTACTTGCTACTAGTGGCGAACTGTTCTAACCCACAATGAAGAAATTAGAGAACGGAATGTTTACATTAAACAGGAGTACGCTCCTGTTTACTTTCAACGCAAAAAACAACTATACACACAAGACACACACAACACATGAACAAACATGCAAAAGTGAAAGTGTCAACACGGTTCTCCCACTACAAGGACTCCAAGTACTCTAGATGCCTTTCTCTTCATATTAGCCTTAGTGAGATGTGACAACGAGCTGCAGGTATCTTCTGGCAGATTTCGCGTGCAGTGCGGACAGATCCACGTTCCGCTCGCCTTTGCACTTTCATAAGTTCCCTTACAACTCTCCGAAAGCACGGTCGACACACCGCCTTCCGACACTTGCGATACGTATGCAGGTTCGCACAGAAGATATTTTCGACTTCTGAGTTGCGGGCCGCAGACGCGACAGAAGCGCGACGGACCCGCGCAGCAACGGAGAGAGAGGAGGTGAGCGTGGCGTTCTTTCTTAACGGTGGAGTTAGTGGAATTGGCAGCGTATGGTTGAGGCGCCAGATGCACTTGTAGGAGCGTTGGTGGCGCCTGAAGCGGTGCTTGAGATGGGGGGGCTAGTGGCACGGCGGCAGTCAGCGGTGACGCGATGTGGTGCTGAGATAGGCGGTGGCGTGCAGGTGCGGAGTAGGCGGTGTGGTAGGAGGGGCATGCGAGAGTGCTCGCTCACAGCGACGAGACGTG
Source organism: Gracilariopsis chorda (assembly GCA_003194525.1). Taxonomy (NCBI): domain Eukaryota; phylum Rhodophyta; class Florideophyceae; order Gracilariales; family Gracilariaceae; genus Gracilariopsis; species Gracilariopsis chorda. The sequence goes on from NBIV01000537.1 coordinate 3,668, forward strand.
ATCGCCTCGAGTTCGGGCCACAATATCCTCGTGCTGCGAAGACGGCTGCTTCTGGGGCGGCGAGGGCAGAAAAAGTCCGGGAAAAAGCCATGCTCAGGAGCCCGAAGCGGTGTTTTGAGGTGGGGGTCGGGTGGCGCGGCGGCAGTTAGCGGTGACGGCGATGTGCGGCTGAGATGCGCAGTGGCGTGCAGGTGCGGAGTAGGCGGTGGGGAGGAGGGGCAGGGCGTACGGCAACGACACGCGATCCACACGATTGCGGCCACAGAATCTTTTGTCCCGCGAAGGCGGCTGCCTTTCGGACGGCAGAGGAAGAGAGAGGATACAGAAACGTCCTGCTCACGCACGAGGGCGAGGTCAGCCTCTGTGAACACAAGCCAAGGCAACCAAGCTTGCGTGGGCGGCATATCTAGAGGAAGAGTGTTGTCGGCGATGTGGGTGACGTTTAAGGCGGCGGGGCGGAATGGGACGGTGGAGTTGGCGGAGAGCGCGTGGGTGTGAGAGTGGGGAGGGTATGGGAGCGATGTGGAGAGTTTCGGGCGGACGTCAAGCTGGCGACGAGCGTGCTTTAAGAAGGCAGTGCGAACGAGCGCGCGCCCGGTGCATTCAAGCCTCGTTCTGGTGATCTAGCCCTCGTATCATATCATCTGTTTTTCGAGTTTTACAGCATCATGAATCCAGGCCATGCAGCGTGGAGCTCTCTGAGAAAGAGTCACTCTCGGCCCAGTGTAGTTCTGGTTTGACAGTGTCACTCTCATCCTGAGATTGTATTTGTCAGAAAAACTCGAGATCTTCCGCTGCCAAGGTCTGGCTCCACGACGCCCGTTCTTTCACTTCTGGACTAGAATAGCACCTCGACGCACGCAGATTTCAATCTTTTCATCACCAATGCCAAGCGTTTTGCAGAAAGCCCTGTACTCAGAAATGCCGCTGCGTTCATTCGGATTGTGCTTTGCTATTATTTCTAGAACGGGCAGGCTCGTGGTGGAAGTGAACGGCAGCCCTGAGGGCTGCTGTTCGCTTCTTGTCACGCAAACGATACATCCTCAAACGCGTCAGATTTGTGCCCTAATTTCCTGTTGACTGCCACCCACTTGTTCTCCGCTAAGCCATGCCAAGTGTTGATCAGTAAGGTCACCCAATCCTTCACTATGCCCCCGTTGCTTAGGGCCAAATGAAAAGTCTTGCGATTATTCGTGTGCTCTTTCTTCCGCCGAGCAGGAAAGAATTCCAAATTCATTAGTTTACTTGTTGTTCCCGAAAGCTCTTATGCCACAGTAGGTGCGTAGAACCCGGAGACCACTCTTTTGGTATAGACTGCCGCCTTATCTCCACACGGACAATGGTTCCCAATTCATCTCGAAGTTTGCCATCACTTCTGCTGAGTCTCAGGACTGAAACATTTCTTCACCACCACCTACCACCCCCTGACCGATTGGCATACGAAATGGTTCAACCAGCTGTCAATATACACGGGTGCAACGCACCGTTTCTTTTGCTGCTATCCGCGCCCGTCAAAAACAGCTGTTGGACCCACGTGCGCGAAAAGGACTTCAGTCTTTGGCTTAAATCGTGATCATGAACTTTGGAACGGGTCTGTCTCCGGGCTCAAGAATAGAGCACTTCGGGCACCTCGATGGTTTCCTCGGTGGAATTGCGTATTCTGATCTTCTTGGTCCAAGGTTAGTCGCTAGGAGATTGCGATCAGGGCGCACCAAATTCGTGATGAGCCTGTTATGTCTTTTTTCATACGCGATGCAACAAGTCGAATTTATCTTATCCGCGGGTTGCTACAGAGGGACTGAGTTTGTTCTACGTTGTATTTTGTCAAAAGTGCGAAGCAAGGCATTATCCGTGGAAGGCGCTGTTATCGGATGAATCTTTAAAAGAGCTACAGATGTTTGAAGCGAGGAGATAGCTATACGGGCCCTGTGTGGTGCGACTAGGCCAGCAGCGTCAGCGCAACTTCTAGCGAAACTACCCTTGATTCATCAATTCCTACACTTGATGCTCTGATGACGAGCGTTGTGATATTTTCGTCCACTGCAGACAAGCGCTGTAATCCGCCGTGACGGCCTGTGACCGCCGCGGCGCTGAAGCGCCAATGAGAGGCGCGCATGGCGGCCGCATCGCACTCGCGTCACGACGCGCCGCGCACATGCGCACATGCGCAGCCGGCGAGCAGCGACCGCAGCAACGCAGCGACCGCAGCAACAGAGCAGCCCTTCACAGGTGCTCGCCATCGCAGATATCCAAAGCTTCATGCTCAGCCCCAAAAATCAACACCCAAAAATGAAAAATACCCAAACAACCTCCCGCTTCCGCCCCTTTGAGCGCAGCTGTTATCTATCCTCCGTACGTCTCACGAGAGCTACCGATCGCTTGCCTTGACGCGCAGTTCCAGGCATCACAGAAATGCGCGTAGATCTGCCGGGCATGGAGCTCTGACACGTCGGCTCCGCCTTGCGGTTCGCCTCGCGTTCCTCCTTGGCGCGTTCCTTGTCGCGAATGCGCGTGTCAATCATCTCTGCCAGCATCGCAAAGACATCCGGCATGGGCTCACCCGCCTTCCTCATAGCGTTCAAAACGCGACAACGATTGATCACATTGTACAACTTCTGCTTGCGGCGCAAGCTGTACGATGTGATCAATTGTTGTTGCGTATGGTAGCCGATCGACGCCTTAAACCTCGGCGCGCCTGAAAACTTAAACGTCTTTCCGACTGTGCGGCACCTCTCCAGCAGTCTGTAGTCATTCACACGACGACTGTCTCCTTTGCAATGATCGCGCAGCGGCACACCGTCCGGAGCACCGGTTCCATGCATGATCCATAATACATGTCTACCACAGCCTCCCAGTCATTCAGATAGGCTTCGTCCACATCCGAGGACGTGGAGCCGTGGCTGCGGGTACGCACGCTATGGAATCAATCTTCGCCACCCTCAAACGCGCTGGGGTTGGATGTGGGCATTGTGCGTGCGGACAGACGGCTGCGTTTGCAGGGACGTTCCGTCATTGGCGAAGACCGAGGTAGAGAGGGCACGGACGCCAACGTGCCGAGGGCCTGTGGAGGCCGCTGTTCAGGGGCGTATTGGAGGGTAGGAGCACGCTGAGACGTGCGGCCGGCCGGATGCACAGGCGCCACGGGTGGTATGGGGTTAACTGTCGCGGGGGTAGGGGCTCCATTGCCCGACTGTGGGCAGGACGTGACTCGAGTTAAGCCCTCTCCGTCAGCAAAGGTTAGATTGACGGTGCAGCTGGAGTGAAAGTTGAAGGTGTCTGTGTGTAAGGAAACGAAGAAAGAAGAACTTGTTTGTCAGCAGCTGGCAAAAGGGAGGTAGAAAGGGGGTGGGCGGAGGGATTGGTGAGCCATTGAACATACAATAGTTTTGAACATAAGTCTGCACGCCCGTTACTTGAAGTTGAGCAGGCTCACCATTGGGGTGGTCATTATGAGAGACCACTGGCGGCAGATTGCTCGGGCCTGGCGCCGTTTTGTTCGTCAGGTTCTGCGGAGGGTGCTGCGGAGGGTGCTGCGGAGGGTGCTGCGGAGTGTGTGGAGGAGAGAGCGGCGAACGGAGCTGTAAAGGGTGATGCAGAGGGTGCTGCAGCGGGAGCGGGAGCCGCGGCGGGAGCTGCGGGGGGTGCTTTGGAGAAGGCTGATTATTACGTGAACCGTGGGGGCCGGGGGGAGTCACGTTCATTTGTGGGTGCCAAAGGTTGAGCCGTTATTTCTGTTTTTGGGACGATGGAGGTGCAAGCGGAGTTGGTAATGGGAAGGGTCACAGGTTCTGCCTTTCTTGGTTTTCGAAGAGAGGTGGGGCGGCGAAACAGAGCGGTGCCGACGCGCGCTCCCTTAAGTACGGAAGCTGGTGGTGCGAAGGTAGGTGGGCGCCACGTGCGGATGCTGTTTTTCGCGTTAGTTTGGGTGCAGTACCGGAGCACGTGGCGGGGGGTGCGCTGTCCGCGGCGCGTTTGTGCCGCGTCCAGAGAGCGTGCGTATAACGCGTGCGAACGGCTCGCTGGAGGGGGGGGGGGGGGAGAGAGTGTCGGTGACGGGGTGTAACTTTTTGAATGGACGGGCGGGCTTTTCCCTCCTCCAACACTTATTTCTGCTGCGTATGTGACAGCGTCGGTTTCGTACCGGCACTGTCCTTGGCGCGGCTGCCCTCAAGGCGGCGTTTTGACCGCTTTTCGAGCCGGCTGAAAAAGAAAAATGTGATCGCTGCCAGCTGGCGGGAGAAAGTGACGGCGATTGAAATGCCAAACGGCTCTGTGTTCGATTTCACCTGTGTGTCAGCGCTTTTGGTCGGGTATTGCTGATTATCGACAACGAAGGTAGCCGCATCGATCGCGCCTGTTCGGTGCATTCTCCCGGAAACATGTAGATACCACGGATTTTGCGCTTTCGGCAATCTCCCTCCGGCAGCCTTGCTTCGGCCGTACCGCGCTTGTGATGCACCTACGTAGAGATTACAAGACGCGCTGTCTCAAGATTCACGTGACACCCTGCGGTCGATCTCTCAACGCACAACGTGCCAGGTGGTGGGTTGAGAGGTAGTACCTTGCCACGCACCAACATCACACCCGTCGCATTGCTCCCGTGACCGATATTCACCCTGGCCATCATTGGTAACATGCCGAACGCTCCAACTCAGCGCGCTCACGTACAATCCGTTTCCGCACCAAATGTACTCCGAAAATGGTAACACTTTCTACTTCAATGCAGACACGTAGTCCTTCAAGGACGTATGGTTCCTTCCCAACTTGCTCTCGCATTCAAGCTACCTCGCCTTCATGTTTGTGTCTGCTGTCGTTTCCGACACTAAAAGAGAGTGTCCGAGCCCTCGCCACTCACTCTCGGCCCTTCAAACATGTTAACATGTACTTGCTACTAGTGGCGAACTGTTCTAACCCACAATGAAGAAATTAGAGAACGGAATGTTTACATTAAACAGGAGTACGCTCCTGTTTACTTTCAACGCAAAAAACAACTATACACACAAGACACACACACACACATGAACAAAACATGCAAAAGTGAAAGTGTCAACACGGTTCTCCCACTACAAGGACTCCAAGTACTCTAGATGCCTTTCTCTTCATATTAGCCTTAGTGAAGATGTGACAACGAGCTGCAGGTATCTTCTGGCAGATTTCGCGGCAGTGCGGACAGATCCACGTTCCGCTCGCCTTTGCACTTTCAAAGTCCCATTACAACTCTCCGAAGCACGGTCGACACACCGCCTTCCGACACTTGCGATACGTATGCAGGTTCGCACAGAAGATATTTTCCGACTTCTGAGTGCGGGCGCAGACGCGACAGAAGCGCGACGGACCGCGCAGCAACGGAGAGAGAGGAGGTGAGCGTGGCTTCTTTCTTAACGATGGAGTTAGTGGAATTGGCAGCGATGGTTGAGGCGCCAGATGCACTTGTAGGAGCGTTGGTGGCGCCTGAAGCGGTGCTTGAGATGGGGGGGCTAGTGGCACGGCGGCAGTCAGCGGTGACGGCGATGTGGTGCTGAGATAGGCGGTGGCGTGCAGGTGCGGAGTAGGCGGTGTGCTAGGAGGGGCATGCGAGAGTGCTCGCTCACAGCGACGAGACGTGATCGCCTCGAGTTCGGCCACAATATCCTCGTGCTGCGAAGACGGCTGCTTCTGGGGCGGCGAGGGCAAGAAAAAGTCCGGGAAAAAGCCATGCTCAGGAGCCCGAAGCGGTGTTTGAGGTGGGGGTCGGGTGGCGCGGCGGCAGTTAGCGGTGACGGCGATGTGCGGCTGAGATGCGCAGTGGCGTGCAGGTGCGGAGTAGGCGGTGGGGGAGGAGGGGCAGGCGTACGGCAACGACACGCGATCCACACGATTGCGGCCACAGAATCTTTGTCCCGCGAAGGCGGCTGCCTTTCGGACGGCAGAGGGAAGAGAGAGGATACAGAAACGTCCTGCTCACGCACGAGGGCGAGGTCAGCCTCCGTGAACACAAGCCAAGGCAACCAAGCTTGCGTGGGCGGCATATCTAGAGGAAGAGTGTTGTCGGCGATGTGGGTGACGTTTAAGGCGGCGGGGCGGAATGGGACGGTGGAGTTGGCGGAGAGCGCGTGGGTGTGAGAGTGGGGAGGGGTATGGGGAGCGATGTGGAGAGTTTCGGGCGGACGTCAAGCTGGCGACGAGCGTGCTTTAAGAAGGCAGTGCGAACGAGCGCGCGCCCGGTGCATTCAAGCCTCGTCTGGTGATCTAGCCCTCGTATCATATCATCTGTTTTTCGAGTTTTACAGCATCATGAATCCAGGCCATGCAGCGTGGAGCTCTCTGAGAAAGAGTCACTCTCGGCCCAGTGGTAGTTCTGGTTTGACAGTGTCACTCTCATCCTGAGATTGTATTTGTCAGAAAAACTCGAGATCTTCCGCTGCCAAGGTCTGGCTCCACGACGCCCGTTCTTTCACTTCTGGACTAGAATAGCACCTCGACGCACGCAGATTTCAATCTTTTCATCACCAATGCCAAGCGTTTTGCAGAAAGCCCTGTACTCAGAAATGCCGCTGCGTTCATTCGGATTGTGCTTTGCTATTATTTCTAGAACGGGCAGGCTCGTGGTGGAAGTGAACGGCAGCCCTGAGGGCTGCTGTTCGCTTCTTGTCACGCAAACGATACATCCTCAAACGCGTCAGATTTGTGCCCTAATTTCCTGTTGACTGCCACCCACTTGTTCTCCGCTAAGCCATGCCAAGTGTTGATCAGTAAGGTCACCCAATCCTTCACTATGCCCCCGTTGCTTAGGGCCAAATGAAAAGTCTTGCGATTATTCGTGTGCTCTTCTTCCGCCGAGCAGGAAAGAATTCCAAATTCATTAGTTTACTTGTTGTTCCCGAAAGCTCTTATGCCACAGTAGGTGCGTAGAACCCGGAGACCACTTTTTTGGTATAGACTGCCGCCTTATCTCCACACGGACAATGGTTCCCAATTCATCTCGAAGTTTGCCATCACTTCTGCTGAGTCTCAGGACTGAAACATTTCTTCACCACCACCTACCACCCCCTGACCGATTGGCATACGAAATGGTTCAACAGCTGTCAATATACACGGGTGCAACGCACCGTTTCTTTTGCTGCTATCCGCGCCCGTCAAAAACAGCTGTTGGACCCACGTGCGCGAAAAGGACTTCAGTCTTTGGCTTAAATCGTGATCATGAACTTTGGAACGGGTCTGTCTCCGGGCTCAAGAATAGAGCACTTCGGGCACCTCGATGGTTTCCTCGGTGGAATTGCGTATTCTGATCTTCTTGGTCCAAGGTTAGTCGCTAGGAGATTGCGATCAGGGCGCACCAAATTCGTGATGAGCCTGTTATGTCTTTTTTCATACGCGATGCAACAAGTCGAATTTATCTTATCCGCGGGTTGCTACAGAGGGACTGAGTTTGTTCTACGTTGTATTTTGTCAAAAGTGCGAAGCAAGGCATTATCCGTGGAAGGCGCTGTTATCGGATGAATCTTTAAAAGAGCTACAGATGTTTGAAGCGAGGAGATAGCTATACGGGCCCTGTGTGGTGCGACTAGGCCAGCAGCGTCAGCGCAACTTCTAGCGAAACTACCCTTGATTCATCAATTCCTACACTTGATGCTCTGATGACGAGCGTTGTGATATTTTCGTCCACTGCAGACAAGCGCTGTAATCCGCCGTGACGGCCTGTGACCGCCGCGGCGCTGAAGCGCCAATGAGAGGCGCGCATGGCGGCCGCATCGCACTCGCGTCACGACGCGCCGCGCACATGCGCACATGCGCAGCCGGCGAGCAGCGACCGCAGCAACGCAGCGACCGCAGCAACAGAGCAGCCCTTCACAGGTGCTCGCCATCGCAGATATCCAAAGCTTCATGCTCAGCCCCAAAAATCAACACCCAAAAATGAAAAATACCCAAACAACCTCCCGCTTCCGCCCCTTTGAGCGCAGCTGTTATCTATCCTCCGTACGTCTCACGAGAGCTACCGATCGCTTGCCTTGACGCGCAGTTCCAGGCATCACAGAAATGCGCGTAGATCTGCCGGGCATGGAGCTCTGACACGTCGGCTCCGCCTTGCGGTTCGCCTCGCGTTCCTCCTTGGCGCGTTCCTTGTCGCGAATGCGCGTGTCAATCATCTCTGCCAGCATCGCAAAGACATCCGGCATGGGCTCACCCGCCTTCCTCATAGCGTTCAAAACGCGACAACGATTGATCACATTGTACAACTTCTGCTTGCGGCGCAAGCTGTACGATGTGATCAATTGTTGTTGCGTATGGTAGCCGATCGACGCCTTAAACCTCGGCGCGCCTGAAAACTTAAACGTCTTTCCGACTGTGCGGCACCTCTCCAGCAGTCTGTAGTCATTCACACGACGACTGTCTCCTTTGCAATGATCGCGCAGCGGCACACCGTCCGGAGCACCGGTTCCATGCATGATCCATAAATACATGTCTACCACAGCCTCCCAGTCATTCAGATAGGCTTCGTCCACATCCGAGGACGTGGAGCCGTGGCTGCGGGTACGCACGCTATGGAATCAATCTTCGCCACCCTCAAACGCGCTGGGGTTGGATGTGGGCATTGTGCGTGCGGACAGACGGCTGCGTTTGCAGGGACGTTCCGTCATTGGCGAAGACCGAGGTAGAGAGGGCACGGACGCCAACGTGCCGAGGGCCTGTGGAGGCCGCTGTTCAGGGGCGTATTGGAGGGTAGGAGCACGCTGAGACGTGCGGCCGGCCGGATGCACAGGCGCCACGGGTGGTATGGGGTTAACTGTCGCGGGGGTAGGGGCTCCATTGCCCGACTGTGGGCAGGACGTGACTCGAGTTAAGCCCTCTCCGTCAGCAAAGGTTAGATTGACGGTGCAGCTGGAGTGAAAGTTGAAGGTGTCTGTGTGTAAGGAAACGAAGAAAGAAGAACTTGTTTGTCAGCAGCTGGCAAAAGGGAGGTAGAAAGGGGGTGGGGCGGAGGGATTGGTGAGCCATTGAACATACAATAGTTTTGAACATAAGTCTGCACGCCCGTTACTTGAAGTTGAGCAGGCTCACCATTGGGGTGGTCATTATGAGAGACCACTGGCGGCAGATTGCTCGGGCCTGGCGCCGTTTTGTTCGTCAGGTTCTGCGGAGGGTGCTGCGGAGGGTGCTGCGGAGGGTGCTGCGGAGTGTGTGGAGGAGAGAGCGGCGAACGGAGCTGTAAAGGGTGATGCAGAGGGTGCTGCAGCGGGAGCGGGAGCCGCGGCGGGAGCTGCGGGGGGTGCTTTGGAGAAGGCTGATTATTACGTGAACCGTGGGGGCCGGGGGGAGTCACGTTCATTTGTGGGTGCCAAAGGTTGAGCCGTTATTTCTGTTTTTGGGACGATGGAGGTGCAAGCGGAGTTGGTAATGGGAAGGGTCACAGGTTCTGCCTTTCTTCGTTTTCGAAGAGAGGTGGGGCGGCGAAACAGAGCGGTGCCGACGCGCGCTCCCTTAAGTACGGAAGCTGGTGGTGCGAAGGTAGGTGGGCGCCACGTGCGGATGCTGTTTTTCGCGTTAGTTTGGGTGCAGTACCGGAGCACGTGGCGGGGGGTGCGCTGTCCGCGGCGCGTTTGTGCCGCGTCCAGAGAGCGTGCGTATAACGCGTGCGAACGGCTCGCTGGAGGGGGGGAGGGGGGGGAGAGAGTGTCGGTGACGGGGTGTAACTTTTTGAATGGACGGGCGGGCTTTTCCCTCCTCCAACACTTATTTCTGCTGCGTATGTGACAGCGTCGGTTTCGTACCGGCACTGTCCTTGGCGCGGCTGCCCTCAAGGCGGCGTTTTGACCGCTTTTCGAGCCGGCTGAAAAAGAAAAATGTGATCGCTGCCAGCTGGCGGGAGAAAGTGACGGCGATTGAAATGCCAAACGGCTCTGTGTTCGATTTCACCTGTGTGTCAGCGCTTTTGGTCGGGTATTGCTGATTATCGACAACGAAGGTAGCCGCATCGATCGCGCCTGTTCGGTGCATTCTCCCGGAAACATGTAGATACCACGGATTTTGCGCTTTCGGCAATCTCCCTCCGGCAGCCTTGCTTCGGCCGTACCGCGCTTGTGATGCACCTACGTAGAGATTACAAGACGCGCTGTCTCAAGATTCACGTGACACCCTGCGGTCGATCTCTCAACGCACAACGTGCCAGGTGGTGGGTTGAGAGGTAGTACCTTGCCACGCACCAACATCACACCCGTCGCATTGCTCCCGTGACCGATATTCACCCTGGCCATCATTGGTAACATGCCGAACGCTCCAACTCAGCGCGCTCACGTACAATCCGTTTCCGCACCAAATGTACTCCGAAAATGGTAACACTTTCTACTTCAATGCAGACACGTAGTCCTTCAAGGACGTATGGTTCCTTCCCAACTTGCTCTCGCATTCAAGCTACCTCGCCTTCATGTTTGTGTCTGCTGTCGTTTCCGACACTAAAAGAGAGTGTCCGAGCCCTCGCCACTCACTCTCGGCCCTTCAAACATGTTAACATGTACTTGCTACTAGTGGCGAACTGTTCTAACCCACAATGAAGAAATTAGAGAACGGAATGTTTACATTAAACAGGAGTACGCTCCTGTTTACTTTCAACGCAAAAAACAACTATACACACAAGACACACACACACACATGAACAAAACATGCAAAAGTGAAAGTGTCAACACGGTTCTCCCACTACAAGGACTCCAAGTACTCTAGATGCCTTTCTCTTCATATTAGCCTTAGTGAAGATGTGACAACGAGCTGCAGGTATCTTCTGGCAGATTTCGCGGCAGTGCGGACAGATCCACGTTCCGCTCGCCTTTGCACTTTCAAAGTCCCATTACAACTCTCCGAAGCACGGTCGACACACCGCCTTCCGACACTTGCGATACGTATGCAGGTTCGCACAGAAGATATTTTCCGACTTCTGAGTGCGGGCGCAGACGCGACAGAAGCGCGACGGACCGCGCAGCAACGGAGAGAGAGGAGGTGAGCGTGGCTTCTTTCTTAACGATGGAGTTAGTGGAATTGGCAGCGATGGTTGAGGCGCCAGATGCACTTGTAGGAGCGTTGGTGGCGCCTGAAGCGGTGCTTGAGATGGGGGGGCTAGTGGCACGGCGGCAGTCAGCGGTGACGGCGATGTGGTGCTGAGATAGGCGGTGGCGTGCAGGTGCGGAGTAGGCGGTGTGGTAGGAGGGGCATGCGAGAGTGCTCGCTCACAGCGACGAGACGTGATCGCCTCGAGTTCGGCCACAATATCCTCGTGCTGCGAAGACGGCTGCTTCTGGGGCGGCGAGGGCAAGAAAAAGTCCGGAAAAAAGCCATGCTCAGGAGCCCGAAGCGGTGTTTGAGGTGGGGGGTCGGGTGGCGCGGCGGCAGTTAGCGGTGACGGCGATGTGCGGCTGAGATGCGCAGTGGCGTGCAGGTGCGGAGTAGGCGGTGGGGGAGGAGGGGCAGGCGTACGGCAACGACACGCGATCCACACGATTGCGGCCACAGAATCTTTGTCCCGCGAAGGCGGCTGCCTTTCGGACGGCAGAGGGAAGAGAGAGGATACAGAAACGTCCTGCTCACGCACGAGGGCGAGGTCAGCCTCCGTGAACACAAGCCAAGGCAACCAAGCTTGCGTGGGCGGCATATCTAGAGGAAGAGTGTTGTCGGCGATGTGGGTGACGTTTAAGGCGGCGGGGCGGAATGGGACGGTGGAGTTGGCGGAGAGCGCGTGGGTGTGAGAGTGGGGAGGGGTATGGGGAGCGATGTGGAGAGTTTCGGGCGGACGTCAAGCTGGCGACGAGCGTGCTTTAAGAAGGCAGTGCGAACGAGCGCGCGCCCGGTGCATTCAAGCCTCGTCTGGTGATCTAGCCCTCGTATCATATCATCTGTTTTTCGAGTTTTACAGCATCATGAATCCAGGCCATGCAGCGTGGAGCTCTCTGAGAAAGAGTCACTCTCGGCCCAGTGGTAGTTCTGGTTTGACAGTGTCACTCTCATCCTGAGATTGTATTTGTCAGAAAAACTCGAGATCTTCCGCTGCCAAGGTCTGGCTCCACGACGCCCGTTCTTTCACTTCTGGACTAGAATAGCACCTCGACGCACGCAGATTTCAATCTTTTCATCACCAATGCCAAGCGTTTTGCAGAAAGCCCTGTACTCAGAAATGCCGCTGCGTTCATTCGGATTGTGCTTTGCTATTATTTCTAGAACGGGCAGGCTCGTGGTGGAAGTGAACGGCAGCCCTGAGGGCTGCTGTTCGCTTCTTGTCACGCAAACGATACATCCTCAAACGCGTCAGATTTGTGCCCTAATTTCCTGTTGACTGCCACCCACTTGTTCTCCGCTAAGCCATGCCAAGTGTTGATCAGTAAGGTCACCCAATCCTTCACTATGCCCCCGTTGCTTAGGGCCAAATGAAAAGTCTTGCGATTATTCGTGTGCTCTTCTTCCGCCGAGCAGGAAAGAATTCCAAATTCATTAGTTTACTTGTTGTTCCCGAAAGCTCTTATGCCACAGTAGGTGCGTAGAACCCGGAGACCACTCTTTTGGTATAGACTGCCGCCTTATCTCCACACGGACAATGGTTCCCAATTCATCTCGAAGTTTGCCATCACTTCTGCTGAGTCTCAGGACTGAAACATTTCTTCACCACCACCTACCACCCCCTGACCGATTGGCATACGAAATGGTTCAACAGCTGCAGCTGTCAATATACACGGGTGCAACGCACCGTTTCTTTTGCTGCTATCCGCGCCCGTCAAAAACAGCTGTTGGACCCACGTGCGCGAAAAGGACTTCAGTCTTTGGCTTAAATCGTGATCATGAACTTTGGAACGGGTCTGTCTCCGGGCTCAAGAATAGAGCACTTCGGGCACCTCGATGGTTTCCTCGGTGGAATTGCGTATTCTGATCTTCTTGGTCCAAGGTTAGTCGCTAGGAGATTGCGATCAGGGCGCACCAAATTCGTGATGAGCCTGTTATGTCTTTTTTCATACGCGATGCAACAAGTCGAATTTATCTTATCCGCGGGTTGCTACAGAGGGACTGAGTTTGTTCTACGTTGTATTTTGTCAAAAGTGCGAAGCAAGGCATTATCCGTGGAAGGCGCTGTTATCGGATGAATCTTTAAAAGAGCTACAGATGTTTGAAGCGAGGAGATAGCTATACGGGCCCTGTGTGGTGCGACTAGGCCAGCAGCGTCAGCGCAACTTCTAGCGAAACTACCCTTGATTCATCAATTCCTACACTTGATGCTCTGATGACGAGCGTTGTGATATTTTCGTCCACTGCAATCACCATTACGTCGGCTCTACTGGCTAGCCTCACCACTGCAGGGCTACCAAAGGCATTTGTCGTTATGAAGAGGACGTCAACATTCGCAGCCGTAGTAACTGAAGAATCTACGTCCGTCCGATTGTTGGTAACCAGATGAGGTGCTCGAGAAAGCTCAACAAGCACGCTGGACAAAACTGTATAGTCAAGCTCTTCCGCTGTTGACTTTGGTGAAACGCTGTCATCTGCTGGCAGCGGTTGAAGTGGTGGAGAATGCGCACATGTTAGGCGGAACTCTCGAGTGACAAGATGGCTGATCACTGCTTCTGCACCAGAATTCGCATCAACTGCGTTTCCAGATCGGTAGTTTGCGAGTTGTACATGATCTTCCTCAGAAAATTGGGAAACAACTGCTTAGCCTGACAGCTATGCTTTTCAAGGTGCTGGACTGAAAGCAACAAAGCCGCTGGGTCAGCGGTAGGCCCCCATGATGAAGCGCCTCCCTTCGATGACGCTATTTTGACAAATAATTGTCAAAATACGTTGTCGTGCGGTGCGTGATATCCAAGCGTAATGTAGCACGAGCAGCATCTGTGGTGTATCTATGGCGAAGGATGGTCTCTTCGGGCCTGCCTGAATCAAGTACTATTCTGAGACGATTTGATGTAGATGAAACTGGGGCTGGGACCCATTTCAATACAAGCAAATCGATCAAGAGCGTATCCTTCCACGTATAACGCATTGGAGATTGGCCAATACATTAGTGCGCCTTTCAGAACATCCGAGTGAATAATGAGCGTGTCAGTGACGCGTAGGGGAAGTCTTGCAGCCGGAAGTGAATCGCTAGCGTACCCGCCGATGGCACCCCCAACACCTGTGGGGACTATGAGCACTGTTGTATGCTGCGAACACACAACCAGTGCATCTCGACTTCGGACAGAGAGGTGACGCGGGTACTGCTACAACGCTTGAACTTTTGTGGCTCGCTTGAACTGTGAGTTTGCAAAGCCCAGGAATGTGAGAAAAGCACACGAGTGAGGTAGGCTGGGGATTCTCTGGGAGCACATCTCGATAACGCTGGATTCTGTGAAGGGCACGTCAGTCTAGTGGGGCCAGGGAGCAGAAGTGCAGCCGCCGGTACTTCTGAACACGCTTTTCAAGACTTTCGCTGTTTGAAACGCGACGTAGACAGTGCCTACTTTCATACTCTATCTGTATCTTGTTTCTTCTGCATGTGTTCTGGTTCAGTGATAGAATTAAGGTTGATAGAATGTATTCTATTGACACTCTTTTGTCTTGAAACATGAGAAAGCTCTTTTACCCTGCTGCTAAAGGTTATTGTTCTCGTACAAGCGTTAATCGTAAGAAAACGGATCTTCTCCTCCAACTGGAGGTATGAAACTCCTCAACTTTTGCACCTTTTTCCCTACCTTCCAGCTAGGGATATCCGCCATTACGTTTGCTTCCCACGTGCTGTATTGTTCTGTCTACAAATAGAAGAACACATCAAGGAAGGGACGAACAGGATACGAATTGCGAGCTCCTTAGGCGTCTTTGCTCTGATTTCATGAGGCGGTAGGAGCATATAAATCAGGGATTGACACTTACCTTTGCTACAAGACGAGCTTCATCCCTAGCTTGTAAAAATGGAATGATCGCTAAAAAGAATGTTCTTTTTCTCTTGTTGCAAATAAATCCCTACCAAAGAAAATTGAACATGAATAGAGAGTGGGGTTGGTCAAGTCAGGGTCAGATTGATTGAGACATGTGGAGGTTATTGGACGGATGAAATCACACATCTTCGCTTAAATTTAAAAGTACTAATGCAAGTAGAAGCTGTATGACATGACCAGCGCGGTTCCGAACAAGAGTGGGCCGGCAGCAGGCCCGATTGAGCGGGGAACATTTCTGGCAATGTTGATAGGAGCGTGTCCGCCGTTGGGAGCCACCTCCTGTTGTACGGCTCAATGCGGCAGTGGTCTGTGCCGTGCCTCGATTGCCGTCAGCATGGACTTGCGCACGCAGAAGATGGAGTACACCCGACACAGGCGTAGGATTTAATCACGGGAGGGATTTAATGAAAATAGCGCTTCGGTGAGCGGCTCAGATGGAAAGCGATCGCGGAGGCATGCGCATTTCTCTACCTGCTTGCAGTACCAGGACCACCTGTAGAATACGATAATCTAGATGATAGCAGTCATCCGAGACCCCAAACAAAGCAGAAACCTAAAACTGTGACGACGATAGGAGCAGTCCATCATCATCATAATCATGTTTACATAGCCGTCTAGCTTCTGCACTGGGTGACACCTTTATCTCTGCTGCCCCATTCGAGAAGAAATCTATCCCTTTGGTGCATAACGGCGGAAACGTTTCAACAAATCGCATGAGTATCGTGAAAAATGTAAGGTACCATTGATATCGATGTTTCCATGAGAGCAACGAGAGCACTTCAGTGGTCGTTTCGTTTCGAAACTTTCCAGGCGACTAGAGCATCATGGTGTGGTCGCCTCGACAAATCGGTCCCTACACGTAGTTGAGAAACGCCGCCGGCGGCGTCATGAGAAGGAGCTAGCAATTCACGGGTAGATGTGTAGAATTCTACACCCCTGTCTCGTAGGTTTTTTTGTCTTTTTTTTTTAATTGAATCATTGCAACTGTTGTGCAGTGCAATAGCACTGGAGATATGACAGTGAGGCTACAGCCGCAGGGTTGATCCGCGGTTGATGTGAACAGACGTTCAGATCTTGCTAAGTTCCAAAAGTTTGAACCTGCAATTGTTGCGGCACTTCCTCGTTGCTTTTGTGAGCACTTTCTTGCGAAGCTGGAGGTTATTGTTATGTCCCTAGCATCCTGTAGGGGCCCTTTTCCGTACAGCGTAAGAGTTCCTCATACTGCAAGTAGTTGTAGAAGAGAGGAGTGCACGAGCACAAGCTCAACAAACTTAACTTTACGACATAGCTTGAGGTCCAACCACCTCGCGCTCGTGGTTACCGCCGAATCCTACTACTCAATTTATTCTACCCGTAGAGCATAAAGCGGTTGCCAGCCGATAGGGAAGCAAAGATGAGAATTCTGGGAAGAGCAATACTTCGCGTGGTGCAATCGGCATCCATTGATAACCTAAGAACACATCTTTCGCCCCAATTATGTCAAATAAGAGAGATAGCACAGGTTTAAACGGGGCCAATCCCCATGTTGTTTCGAAGAAACCAAGGCTTGCAGATAAGGACTCGAGCAATGATGTTCACATATGTGAAGAACAAGAGCCAGCATTGGTGTCTTCAAAACTTCCCTCTACTAATTCAATGCCACGTTGTATAACATCTCGTGTGGAATCGACGGGAACAACAGGATCGTCTGTTCTGCCCGACAAGCTTGGGCAATCTCCGCCAATGCTAAAAACATCATGTAAGCATGGCATTTTCCTTCCCGGAGACTGCAAAAAAGAATACAACATTTCTGAGCTTAAGATGCCAGAGAAACTAGCGAAGCAGTATTCCCTTTCACTGATTTCATTTGAGCGGGAAATTGTAAAAGGGGTAGAGCGGAACGAGAGCATTCTGGTTGCAGCACACACGAACGTATTGAAGGCAGCGATAACGGAATACGATGGCACGAAGAGACAACCAAAGGGTAAGGTATACGTCGCCAATCAAAGCCCTCAGCAATCAAAAATATCGAGAACTTGAAGCAGAATTTAGTGATGTTAGATTGATGACCGGGGATGCAACGATAACAAGAATACCTCTTGTCTTGCAATGACTACCAAAACTCTCAGAAGCATGCTCTACAGAGTAATTTAAGTTTTACGTGAGGTCTCTTGAGTTATTTTTGATGCAGTTCACTATATGCGGGACAAAAAAAGAGGGGTCATGTGGGAGGAATCAATCATCCTTGTTCCGCAAACTGTCAGATTTGTACTCCTGAGCGCTACGATTCCAAACGCACGTGAATACTCGGAATAGATTGGCCATTTGAATATCAAACGAACATAGCGCGAGCATCTCAAAATGCAGTAGCATCTCTGCACGACGAGGATCAGGATTTGCTCCAGACAACACCCATTTTTCAACTGCTGGATCTCGGAATTGACATCCAATCTATTTCAGTAAGGGCTATTGAAATGTCTTTTCGCGACAGAGACTTTTGAGATGGGACTAAACGTGCCAGCCAAAACAGTGCTGTTTACCAGTATCAGGCCGCTTGACGGGTTACAGTTCAGAAAGCCTGCCGGAGGCGAATACATGCAAATGAGTGGCCGGGTCGATCGTCGAGGTATTGATAAAGAGGAATCAGCAGTGCATTGTCCAAGGTTGGAAGAAGAGACCATTGCCGAAGTGGTAGTGTACAGGTGAGGTGCAAGCCGGGCAGCAAAGCTATCATTGACATTGTTGAGGACAATGGATCGTGTCCCATACACTGTGACGCTACCCAACGTGTAATACATGCAAACATGCGTCGCTGCCTGTAATATATTGTTTCGAGAAAATGAATTTACGTGCACCTTTTTTCGCTGAACTAATGATTATGTATAGCGCTTTATATCCAGCAATAGAGATTGTTCCTGTTTGAAGTGCGTGACCAACTGTCGCGTGACCATCCCATTCCAAAGATTTCATCAATTCGGTAGGGCCACTGCGGCCAATGAGCTTGTTGCCGGGCGAGTCGCCGCAGAATTTCACGACTTATACGGCCGAGTGTTCGAGGCAAAGATAGTTGTGCCGCATTCGGAATGGGTGCCTCCGTCATGTAGCAATGCCTGGCGTGCCACAAAGAAATTATTCATCGTAGTTTACCCACCACATGTCGCGAAGCAGACGTTTCGATCTGCATGCCCACTTTACTCGCTTCGGTGATATCGCAGAATGTCAGGTCATGTACGACCATCAGACTGATAACTGGAGGGGGTTTGGCTTTGTCACGTTTACATCCGAACTAACATTCCACAAAGTGGTGGATGTAGACCACGAAATCATGCATAAACACGTCAACGTAAAGCGTGCGGAGCCGAAACAAGCGCTTGACGCAAGTCTTGGACGCGAGACAGCAGCTGCTCTACTGCCCTTTTCTTCTACTCATTCATCCACCTCTTCATTACATGTATCCTCTCAAAAGCAACAGAGTCATATGTCATGAAGTTCGTAGAATTTGGAATCAAATTTTGCTGCTTCTATCCCGTATGGGTCCTAAGCATTCGCGATTCCAAATACATCTTCTATCCCGCATGCTATTTCGCCTCTTGCTCACACAACTTTCCAATGGATTTCGCCTTGCTTTGGCGTCCTGTCATGGAAGGCGGGCTCCAGCTGGACCTCTGTTCAAGCCTTCTCGTGTTGCGGTTCTGGCAAGCTGTCAATTCGTTATCACGTCAGTCAAGTGCCGTTCTAAGTCGGACAACGTCCCAAACATCTCAAGCTGGTATGAGATTCTTCACACTAGGAATTTCGTACTCTCCAGACCTGCTCAATGCCATACGACGAGGTTTACGCAGTTTCCGCTCCACTCAACCCTCCTGCACTTAATCTTACCAACTTCATACCTAGCACAAGAACAGAACGAAAGTTTCATCCATACTCATCTATGGAACGATTTGAGGGTTCGAATCGGTAATTATACCGTGCAGTGTATATTTCCTTTTTCAGCCTCGGGACTCAGTGCCCTCTTTTCGGCTGCACAGAGTTTTGTTGGGCGGGATCACTCTCTTCAATTCTTCTCGTACTTTTGTTCTTTCTATAGAAACATACTATGTTATAACTTGTAGTTAGTGCAGCGGTTTGTGTGAAGTGGCGATGTAGTTTGGAAATTTTTGCAGCTTTGGTACATTAGCGAGATCAGGTGCCTTTCGTAAACAATTTTTGCTCCGTACCTGTCATCATGTTCAGCAAGAACAAATTGTACATCTTAAGTGAAGTCTAGCACAACTATGATAGAAGCATGGGACCGGTGGAAAGCAAATTGAGAAACAACGTGAGGGAGGTTAAGGAGTCTAACATAACTTCTGCCACAGCAATACGCAGCTGTTCGTTTTTGCAATGTGCGTTCAATGACTCCCAGTACTTTTGAGGTTACGAAAAGATCGGGTTCCAATACTACGGATGCACCAAGTAGAAAGACAGAAATGCGGGATCACCCTCTTTCCCTTTACGAATCGTGAAAGAGACAGCTACCGCTCTCAGTAAAATGCAGCGTGGCATGGAGCTGCAATGAGGATATCGGATTTGCAGCTTCTACCCTCTGTGCGTAAATTTGTTCACAAACCCCAATTCATAACAATATTAGTAAGAGTGATGATCGAGTACGAGAACAAACTATTATTAAACCAGGCTTACAATACAACAAAGTCCTCAAAAGCTTCAAAACCCTTCAAAGCTATGAGGAGAACCCATCCTTATGTCGTTGATTTAGCGCGTCAGCAGCGGCTAACATATCATATGCATCGTCGGCCATTTTTTCTGCTCGTCAGGTAGTTCTTTCCATGTTTTTTCCGTGTTCATGAATACGGACATGAGTTTCTGAGAACAGATCCTACGCACTCTGTACAGTTCTTGCCTTTTACTTAACGTGAGAAGACTCCGAATCATTCTTAGAGTTCGCCGCGCTGAAACTGAAAGCAGCGGCTGCGACATAACAAACGATGTATCGAAAAGCCTTGAAGGAGGAAGCGACACCAGCCTCAAAGACAGCCTAATCCTTCTTTCTCTTCGCATGAGTGGGTTTGATATATCGCAGATGCGCTAACAATTCTTCCAAGTTACCGGTTGGACCAGGACTGTTATATTCCGCGACAGGAGAACAAATCAATAGAGCACCAGGCTCCGGGACCTTTCCCTTCGGTTGTTTGGCGGGACTCTTCACTTCATGCCCCTTATCAAAAGAGTTTCGATGCGCAGCTTCCTTCGTACGAGTACATGGTGTGGGCATGTTCGGAGTATCTGCCAGAATGGGTGAGAGTAGTGAAAGATTGGAGGCGATCTCAAGCTGTTCATCCGCGGAAGCGCGTTCTGGCTTTCGATTTAAACGTTGATATTCGTGTTTCAGGCCCATTTGCTGTTACACGAGGCGGTAACGTTATTCCTTTGTGATCCGCAAAAAAGGGCTGCCAAAGACGCTCGCATGGCTTCAATGGCCACCTTTTGATGTTCGGGAGAGCAACCAAGCTCAACATCTGTGATGGGGGACGTGGGCGGCGATTAAGTCCGAAGCGGGGGTGCAACCGGTCTTGGAGGCGGTTGTGGCGAGTGTGGTTTTGGCCGGTCGGTATCAACATAATCAGAGTGAGAATCATCTGAACCTTCGGAAGGACCGTATGTAATATGAATGATGTGTTTGTGATGAGCAGAATACTGAACCGGACGCGCTTCAACAATGGGCTCGTCGTGTGGCTCAGCGTGGTTTGGAGGAACGAGTCGTTTTGTTTCATTGAGAACTGAAGTCATTTGATTCATGATTTGATCCATTTGGCTGCGAAGGCGGTCCCTCCTTTGCACGGCGTTGGGATTTGAAGGGTCTATAGCAAGCATGTCACATTTGAGATTTTCCCATTGTTGACGAAGATGTTCGCAACGCTCGAAAGCGGCATTGACGGCGTCGGACATGGCGACGACGGTAAGTTGCGTTTGGTGTGGAGAGAGGGGGCAGGAGGGAGAAAAAAGGAAGAGGGAGTGCGCTTGTAGAGTGAACGAGAACAGAAGTGAAGGTCAGTTCCAGAAACGGTTCCGGGTCGCGCGGACGAGGTTGCTGTGCTAGCGCGCTCGTCAGCTGTGCATCTTCTTCCATTACAACGCGCGTTGTGACGTGGCCTGGGGTGCGGTGCAGGCTACTGTTGCGATGCCACCACGTTTCCCGCCACGTGGACAGGTGGGCGCGGTTGCACAACAAAATCTCAGCACGTTCGCGCTCAACAAAAGAATCTTCTTGGAAGATGCATCGAACGCGCAGCTCACCAGCAGCACGCCGTCCGCTGCGCTAGCATCACCACCGCCGTCTTCACCTTTACCTACCCAGAGCGTCATGGGCAAATCTGAATTCGGTGACCCTCCGTGTCTCTATTCCTCGCCACACCCTCAGCCTGATGAGGCACAGACGGAGTTCTACTCCGCGCTCGCCGCCTTCCTTTACCGCCGTCTTCACAACCGCCTGTGCCACCGCCCTCTCCCTCGCAATGCGCTGTAGCCACACTTGCAAAAGAGCGACCCTAGTCCCTCCCGCAATATGCGCACTGGGCCGCGACCGAATCGTCATCGATCCGGATCCGACAACACGTCAACAAGTGAACTAAATGCTCTCCCACTGCCTATGCTCCCCCGCGGAGCCATCCCGTCTGCCAGTCGCCCTCGACCAAACCCACCGTCTTCGATTTGGTACAGAGGGCTTACACGCAGCCGTCGGGCCGTCTCAATTGTCTAGTCCTTTCTGCGGCGCAGGCGCTGGCAAGGATCTCCAATCCTATTTCGCGCGTCTTCGTCGTCAGTCATGACACCAAAACGGATTCCACAAAGTTTGCGGTGCTCATTGCAGACGTTTTTTAGGATCCATGGAGCGCAAAAAACAGCTTTTCTCCAGACCGTTTCCCACCCCATGTGTCGCCTTGGCAGTACGAAGCCTTCAAGCTGCGCTGGGTTTGTGCGTTACAGCCAGTCATAACCCGTCACAGGACAACTGGCTCAAAGTTTTCTGGAGCGACGCATTTCAAATTCGACCTGATGTGTAGAGAACCTGTCAAACTCTGCTCACGCCCTTGAAAAACAAGTTATGCCATATCTGACCATGATCTACCACCAGTACCAGATCCCATCACCAAATTACTGAACAGTACTTTTCGGCGGTTACCACTGCTTTATATAAGCTTCTGCTTGATGTCAGTCCTCCACGCATGGTATAAACCGCTTGACACGGCATCGGCACCTCGTTAATCGCCGAAATCTTTCGACGCTTTCAACTTCCACGTTCGCACCGGTTGAGGAACAATGTACACCAGACCCAGCCTTCCCAACGCTACCGTTTCCCAATCCAGAGGAAAAAGGTGCTCTGGACCTTGGCGTTGAAACTTGAAAACGATTGCAATGCTCCAATTGTGGTTTGCGAATGATCCTGATGCCGGTCTCTAGGGGCTGCCAAAATTTCAGCCCATGGGGCGCTGTGTATATTCACCGGTTATGAAATCGCCACTGTTGCTGGCTGATCACTTGACCAACACATAAACGATGATCTTACGCAATGTGCTGTCGTTGCCAGAACAGCTTCTTTCAATGTTCTCGCCTCTATAGGCAAAACGAAAGGTTTCTTCTTCAGGGAAGCATTCACGGGACTCACGTAGATCAACAAGGTAACCTTGACCTTGAAGAAGAGAGAAAGATGCCATTTGGCCAATGAAGAAGCATTCGGGTATTAATATCACAAGAAACATCGTTTGTGATAAAGACAGTTTTTTGCTGTGGCCATGATGGCCCAGCTGATAGCCAGTTATATACGAAAAGGAGAATGCGATAGGCGAGCGCATACAAGAGTTGCTTATGGAGTACGGTATTAATTTGTCCAGCACGGTTATTACCGCTTGACTGACTCTTGAACTAAGGCATCAGAAATATTCGACTCGGCCAGGGAAAATGGACTACCCAGTAAACTCTGCAGTGCTGTAGTGAATTCTGTCCGGGATCTGACGTATGGAAGGGAGACAGCTGAACCAAGTAGCAAAGCTCTCCTACCAGCAGATACCTCTTCACAATCCTTGAATTTTAGGTGCTCGAAGAAAAACAGCGATGACGAAGATTGTACTCTCATTATTCATTTGCGCGGAAGCGGCACTGGTAAGTTCACTTAGATCTTCACGGGTTTGATTTCAGTGCACCTGGAATTGATCTGGCCAGGACCCCTGCAACGTATCATTGTTGAGAAAGGAATGGAAATTTTCTCCCCAGCATAGCGGAAGATGCTGTCAGTAGCTTTTCCTCAAGCGGAAACTGACGAGACATCACGTGTTTTGTTGTTTCTCCATCGCACAGAGCCGAAATCAACACTACACAGAGCTCCGGACTACGAACGAAGAGCACAAAAGTAGATCAGCTGAGCGATTCTTGAATCATGCCGTACGAGAGGCGGTACGTCAGGTATTGCGCCCATTAGCAAACCATGTTTTACAAAGATGATAGCAAACCATGTTTTACAAAGATGACCCGTGTTGGTCAAAATGGATCCGTCAACGAGACGGAGAGAGGCGCACAACAGATGAATGTAAGTAGTTCGCACGTACTGGCATCAACAGTTCACTGTATCAGGGTGTCGTCGTAGCCAAGTTGAGAAAGGAAGAATCTTTACTCAGTGGTTGTCAACTCCCCTATTTCTGCCAGCTTCTTTATCAGGCTTGTGAGCTGTGAATTCAAATCAGCAGATGTCCTAATCTTTGCAAAAACCGTTGGAGGTGCATTGTCTGCAAACCCAGTGGCACTCATCCTCTTTCCTAGGCAGTTGGAGTTTTACATTGACTGCTTTTCTCCTTCTTCAATTCCTTTTCAAAATCGATCATATCAGGCATGGGTATGACGCCCCCGAGATTGTTGCAATGTAAAAATGAAGGGCATTGCCGCCGAAATCTGTTTCAGTAGCGGATCCTCCCACACCGTCAATGAGTTTAATCGTCAGTTTCTCAGAATTAAATTTGGTCAGAAAAGTAGCATCCCTTCTTGGCATGTACATCCGACGCTGGGACGGCGTCAGTTCGAATTGAGAGATAAAATTGTCGACCATGGTCCACTTGATACTCTGCTCTAGCATTTCGTATGTAGCGAAACAGAAATTGCATTCTTTCAAAGCGCTCTATAGCCTCTTGCTCAATGCTTCCGCCAGGTGGACATTACGCAATAATTAGTGCCTGCTTTGGGCTGCCTTCTCACGTGAAGCGATGCCAGATTTCGTTGTGACATGTAGCATCAACGGATGTACAAAACTAAGACATGTATCCATTACGTAGTGTTGTTCAGTGCTGGGTACAGCCCAACAGCGGAAGAGGGCAGAAAAGAACGGTAGATGGAGGAATGCACTCGTACTGGGATTTAGTGGACAAGAAGGATGTTAGATTACAAAAAGGGTTAAACGGCGTTATGTGGTGAGTTAGTGCATGGAAATCGAAACTTTGTACAGTTTGGAAGAACTTACAATCTTTCTTAAGCTCTGACTGGAACTCATCCTCACAAAGGGAGGAAGTGACCATCCACTGAAGGCAGACAATTGCTTGCAAGGAACTTTGAGCAAAACATGTCAGTTAAATCTCTTCGTTGACGTTGTGGATACCGTATTAAGAGTGAACCTTTAACTTTTTGGATTTGTGAGTAGTGCTGCACGTGGTGCGTGAGGGTGATGGAATTAGATTTTAGAGTAGGCAACGAGTACATCGGACGACAAACTTGTGACATGGACGTAAAACTTGGGTGAACATGCGCAGCACATGGTGTGATGTGGGCGGTTAGTTTGGTAGCGCAAACTGCACGGAAGAGTCTTACAAGGGTGAAGCGCGAGAGACGTTCGAGCGCGGACTAACAGCGTCGACTTGTGCTTGAGAGCTAGACAGCTGCAACATGAAGCGATACCGTCCCACTTGGCACGACAGCAGGCTGAAATTCTGCCTACAAAAGCGGGCTGGGGAGGCAAAAGCGGTTGGAAGCAAATTCACAACTCGCGGCGCGGTCTCTAGGAGGGACGGAAATGAGACTGTATGTGCAAGCAGTGCGCGGTACGCTGCTGCGTACAAGGGTAGCGCTTATGTATTTGATAATTTGTATGGCACACAAGCTGTGATGCAATGGCTAAAGGGTTAGACGTCTACCTTCGTCGCCGGAGAGGGCAACTGCGGACAAGCGCTGTAATCCGCCGTGACGGCCTGTGACCGCCGCGGCGCTGAAGCGCCAATGAGAGGCGCGCATGGCGGCCGCATCGCACTCGCGTCACGACGCGCCGCGCATGCGCACATGCGCAGCCGGCGAGCAGCGACCGCAGCAACGCAGCGACCGCAGCAACAGAGCAGCCCTTCACAGGTGCTCGCCATCGCAGATATCCAAAGCTTCATGCTCAGCCCCAAAAAATCAACACCCAAAAATGAAAAATACCCAAAACAACCTCCCGCTTCCGCCCCTTTGAGCGCAGCTGTTATCTACCCTCCGTACGTCTCACGAGAGCTACCGATCGCTTGCCTTGACGCGCAGTTCCAGGCATCACAGAAATGCGCGTAGATCTGCCGGGCATGAGCTCTGACACGTCGGCTCCGCCTTGCGGTTCGCCTCGCGTTCCTCCTTGGCGCGTTCCTTGTCGCGAATGCGCGTGTCAATCATCTCTGCCAGCATCGCAAAGACATCCGGCATGGGCTCACCCGCCTTCCTCATAGCGTTCAAAACGCGACAACGATTGATCACATTGTACAACTTCTGCTTGCGGCGCAAGCTGTACGATGTGATCAATTGTTGTTGCGTATGGTAGCCGATCGACGCCTTAAACCTCGGCGCGCCTGAAAACTTAAACGTCTTTCCGACTGTGCGGCACCTCTCCAGCAGTCTGTAGTCATTCACACGACGACTGTCTCCTTTGCAATGATCGCGCAGCGGCACACCGTCCGGAGCACCGGTTCCATGCATGATCCATAAATACATGTCTACCACAGCCTCCCAGTCATTCAGATAGGCTTCGTCCACATCCGAGGACGTGGAGCCGTGGCTGCGGGTACGCACGCTATGGAATCAATCTTCGCCACCCTCAAACGCGCTGGGGTTGGATGTGGGCATTGTGCGTGCGGACAGACGGCTGCGTTTGCAGGGACGTTCCGTCATTGGCGAAGACCGAGGTAGAGAGGGCACGGACGCCAACGTGCCGAGGGCCTGTGGAGGCCGCTGTTCAGGGGCGTATTGGAGGGTAGGAGCACGCTGAGACGTGCGGCCGGCCGGATGCACAGGCGCCACGGGTGGTATGGGGTTAACTGTCGCGGGGGGTAGGGGCTCCATTGCCCGACTGTGGGCAGGACGTGACTCGAGTTAAGCCCTCTCCGTCAGCAAAGGTTAGATTGACGGTGCAGCTGGAGTGAAAGTTGAAGGTGTCTGTGTGTAAGGAAACGAAGAAAGAAGAACTTGTTTGTCAGCAGCTGGCAAAAGGGAGGTAGAAAGGGGGTGGGCGGAGGGATTGGTGAGCCATTGAACATACAATAGTTTTGAACATAAGTCTGCACGCCCGTTACTTGAAGTTGAGCAGGCTCACCATTGGGGTGGTCATTATGAGAGACCACTGGCGGCAGATTGCTCGGGCCTGGCGCCGTTTTGTTCGTCAGGTTCTGCGGAGGGTGCTGCGGAGGGTGCTGCGGAGGGTGCTGCGGAGTGTGTGGAGGAGAGAGCGGCGAACGGAGCTGTAAAGGGTGATGCAGAGGGTGCTGCAGCGGGAGCGGGAGCCGCGGCGGGAGCTGCGGGGGGTGCTTTGGAGAAGGCTGATTATTACGTGAACCGTGGGGGCCGGGGGGAGTCACGTTCATTTGTGGGTGCCAAAGGTTGAGCCGTTATTTCTGTTTTTGGACGATGGAGGTGCAAGCGGAGTTGGTAATGGGAAGGGTCACAGGTTCTGCCTTTTTCGTTTTCGAAGAGAGGTGGGGCGGCGAAACAGAGCGGTGCCGACGCGCGCTCCCTTAAGTACGGAAGCTGGTGGTGCGAAGGTAGGTGGGCGCACGTGCGGATGCTGTTTTTTCGCGTTAGTTTGGGTGCAGTACCGGAGCACGTGGCGGGGGGTGCGCTGTCCGCGGCGCGTTTGTGCCGCGTCCAGAGAGCGTGCGTATAACGCGTGCGAACGGCTCGCTGGAGGGGGGGGGGGGGGGAGAGAGTGTCGGTGACGGGGTGTAACTTTTTGAATGGACGGGCGGGCTTTTCCCTCCTCCAACACTTATTTCTGCTGCGTATGTGACAGCGTCGGTTTCGTACCGGCACTGTCCTTGGCGCGGCTGCCCTCAAGGCGGCGTTTTGACCGCTTTTCGAGCCGGCTGAAAAAGAAAAATGTGATCGCTGCCAGCTGGCGGGAGAAAGTGACGGCGATTGAAATGCCAAACGGCTCTGTGTTCGATTTCACCTGTGTGTCAGCGCTTTTGGTCGGGTATTGCTGATTATCGACAACGAAGGTAGCCGCATCGATCGCGCCTGTTCGGTGCATTCTCCCGAAACATGTAGATACCACGGATTTTGCGCTTTCGGCAATCTCCCTCCGGCAGCCTTGCTTCGGCCGTACCGCGCTTGTGATGCACCTACGTAGAGATTACAAGACGCGCTGTCTCAAGATTCACGTGACACCCTGCGGTCGATCTCTCAACGCACAACGTGCCAGGTGGTGGGTTGAGAGGTAGTACCTTGCCACGCACCAACATCACACCCGTCGCATTGCTCCCGTGACCGATATTCACCCTGGCCATCATTGGTAAATGCCGAACGCTCCAACTCAGCGCGCTCACGTACAATCCGTTTCCGCACCAAATGTACTCCGAAAATGGTAACACTTTCTACTTCAATGCAGACACGTAGTCCTTCAAGGACGTATGGTTCCTTCCCAACTTGCTCTCGCATTCAAGCTACCTCGCCTTCATGTTTGTGTCTGCTGTGTCGTTTCCGACACTAAAAGAGAGTGTCCGAGCCCTCGCCACTCACTCTCGGCCCTTCAAACATGTTAACATGTACTTGCTACTAGTGGCGAACTGTTCTAACCCACAATGAAGAAATTAGAGAACGGAATGTTTACATTAAACAGGAGTACGCTCCTGTTTACTTTCAACGCAAAAAACAACTATACACACAAGACACACACACACACACATGAACAAAACATGCAAAAGTGAAAGTGTCAACACGGTTCTCCCACTACAAGGACTCCAAGTACTCTAGATGCCTTTCTCTTCATATTAGCCTTAGTG
>NBIV01000538.1:0-10332 GCA_003194525.1 Gracilariopsis chorda
CCGGCTGTTGCCGCAGTGCCCCAGGCACCCCGGCCTGCTCCCGCTGTCGCGGCTTCAAGCCCCCGTGGAACGGGCGATAACACCCCCCCAGGGGACTTCCTGGAATCCCAGGTCCGCGCTCTGTGGACCGCCCATGACACCCTTGTAGGGGAACTAAAATCCCTCCAAGAGGTGGTTTCGGCAACCCCGTAAAGGAGGTCGCCGAGGAACTCCGTATTTTACGGTCTGACGTCAACTCCGTGTTGGAGAGTTTGGGACAACCCGCCGCCTTCATCGAAAGGAGTTGAAGCCCGATTTGATCGGATTGGTGCCCGCCTGGAGACGCTGGAGTTCGTCCTCATGGACAAACCATCCCCGGGTGATCCGGTAAACGAGGCATCGCACAACGACCAGCTTGCTGGGAAGAAGAAACGCCGTCACCGACGGAAACACCACCGAAAATATTCGGACTCCGATTCTTCGACATCGTCGGACTCATCCCGAAACCATTCGGTTAGCTCGAGCTCCTCGGACTCCGACTCGGAGGACGAGAAGCGAGGCTACTCCTCCCGCTCGAAGCGGTCATCGGCCACTGAAGGTGTGGTCCGAACCCGCCAGAAGGGGAGAAGACACCCCGGTCTCCGGGAATTGAAACCGACAAACCCGGATTACCGGAAGCTTTTATCATACCGGTACTACCGGCTTGAAGATTCGTCACTTGGACGTACGCCCCGTGGTACGGGAAAGCGAGAATGCATTAAGCGAATGCAGCTCTCGCTCCGCAACCAGTATTTTACTGGAGAGGACCCAGTCCTAGTACTGGATTTCCTATCCCGCTTTGTAGCGGAGGCCGATATCCTCGGTATGAATGAGGGACAAGCCTATTTGGCTTTACCGTATTTCTTACGGGGAGTGGCGAGGACCAATACACCTCTGTCCGAGGATCTTCTCGCGCCTCCGAGGGAGGAGTTACTTGCTGGCCGGAGGCTGTGCAGTATCTTCTGCGCTCCTACGCCACCAACACCGCTATTCAGCAGGCTATCCTCGCTTTGCGAGATACACGCCAGCGTGCTGGAGAGACCGAGACCGATTACTCGGTGCGCCTTAACAAGGCTTTCCACAGATGTGGTAACGTATACCCCGCTGGGGAGCGCAGTACCATGTTCATTGATGGTCTTGACCCGGCAATCCGGAGTTTAGTTACCCGTTATCGGGAGGACAAGCGAAGGATCACCTACCTCGAGCTGGTCCAACACGCTCGAGCGGAAGGGGATGCACTTCGTGCAAGAACTCCGAACAATCGGTCTAAATCCGCCAAGGCGTTGTTGCTGGAAAGCGAAGCTTCCTCTCTCCCGCTCACCGCGGATGGGAACCCTGGACAGGGATTTGATACCGTGCATTTAGCGCAGGGGGATGGTGTGTCGATACCCACCAGTGAGTTACCGTCAACGACGGAGATGACCCATGATACGGGAACAGAAGATCCCGTTCTATACGGTGGTAACAGTCGGGTTCAACCCCAACGACTCCCGTTTTCAAACGGTCAATCCCGTTATCAACGGCCTGGATGGACTGACACCCGCCCTGCGGTTCGCTTCTCCGATACTCGGAATAATAATCCGCGTGTCGCGGTGCTGGCTCTCATTTGCCACCTGTGCTATGCCCATGGCCATACCTCTCCTCAGTGTATTTGTTCACTGAAGGATATGGCCAAGGTGGTGGCAAATTATGAGGCCCTCACTCCAGAGGAGAAACGTTCCGTCCCGACGGCTTCCTACCTCCGTGCTAAAACGGACTTTTCTCACGCCCTACCACAGACCCCGCGTGCGCGGCAAGCTTCATACACCCCGATTCGGGAGATCACGCAACCATCCGTTGCAACCCCCGCTTATGCGGATAGAAACCCCCGTCAACGGGATGAAGCACTCGTTGTCGAGGAAACCAACCCACCGCCGAAGGCGGAAAACTAACTGAGGGAGTCTCCCCTTTGGGAGAGGCGTCCTCAAAAACGAGGCTGTTGGCGCCCGAGGCGTCCTCGCCTCGCTCCCCGGTGAAAGTCCTCTCGAGGAAAGACACCGCTGACGCGGACTCTGCGCACCTCGGTGTGTTGCGTCGCCCGTGGATACGGAGTAAAAATCCCCGGATTCCCGGTAGAGTCTTGGTCTTGGCCAAGCGCAATTATAAGGTCTATGCCGACCTTGGCCTTGACCCCCAGTTTATGGTGAGGTTTCTCACCGTCCTGGATACAGGTGCAGGCCCCAACTTTGTTGGAATCATTGTTACCCCCGCTTGTGCGGTCGCGTATCCGCTCTGACGCGGTCCCCGACATTTCGGATGCGAACAACAATCCGTTACAAACGGTGGGCACAGTGGACCTCGTCGTGAGACTTGGTACCTCTGTGGTGAAGTTGGACTTCATCGTTTGCCGTTCATTGGCAGCACCAGTCATACTGGGATGTGATTACTGCGACAGATTTGTCGACGCAATCAGGCCCCGCCTCAGGCGTGTAGAACTTGACGACGGATCGTCGGTTCCGATTGTTCGCCGCCCGCTAAAGCGGTCCTCTCGGAAACAAGTTCCGCTCCCTGCTGCGCAGGAACCACCGCCCGCGTCCCGCGAGTCCACCAAGCTCCGCGTCGCTGCCTCGGTTTCTATACCGGCTGAGTCCCAAGTCTGGGTGCAGGTAAATTCCCGTCAACACGGTCTTCGGGTTATACAACCCCTCGCCTCGTTGTACGAGAAATCCCAGCTGGCGCTGGCTAATGGAATTGTCTCCATTTCCCCGGATGTTCCTTTCCGGATATTGGTTGCCAACCTTGGCAAACACCCCCAGTATCTGGTCAAACACCAAGTAATTGGGAGTGTAACCCCCCATCCTATGGGAATGCTGCCAACGAAGATGACAGCCGCCGATGTACTCGGAGTTACCACCTCTTCTGAGGAGTTCGCCCCGCCGTCCGAAGACGTCAAGTCTAAGGAGGGGGAGGAAACCGCTACTTCAGCGTCGAACATACCGAGTAACTCGGAATTGCGAACCACACCTGTTCCACAGGACAATGCTCCATCGAGCAATGACCGGATTGATCCGGAAAAAGCACTTGAAGCGCTGGACTTCAGCCACGTGCCAGAGTCGCACCGCGACAAACTCCGTACTATGTTACGGGAATTCACCACAATGTGGGATGGCTCGCTTGGCGAGATTGATGCAACGGAACACCGGATCGATTTAATCCCCGGTGCGCGACCGGTTGCACAACCCCCTTACAGGGCAGGTCCGAAAGCTCGGGAAGAGGAGCAGTCCCAGGTGGACAAGATGCTCCGCGCAGGTGTGATTGAGCCCGCTCAATCACCCTGGGCATCCCCAGTTGTACTGGCTTTAAAGGCCGACGGAACCTGGAGGTTCTGTGTCGACTACCGCCGGCTCAATGCCGTGACTGTTAGGGACACGTACCCCATCCCTCGTATGGACGAGTGCATTGACTCCCTTGGAGACGCCACCGTGTTCACGGCCCTTGATGCCAATTGGGGATATTGGCAAGTACCTGTCAGACAGGAGGATCGCGACAAAACCGCATTCACCTGCCATGCAGGAACGTACCGCTTCAAGCGGATGCCATTTGGGTTAACCAACGCCCCCGCCACCTTTCAGCGTGCAGTAGATATTCTACTCAACCGCTTTAAGTGGCGGAGTTGTCTGGTCTACCTTGATGATATTATCATCTTCTCCAACTCGTTGGACGACCATCTCACTCACGTCCGAGACGTGCTGACCGTACTCCGCGATGCGGGAATTACCCTCAAGTTGAGGAAATGCGAGTTTTTCACAGATACTGTGAAGTATCTGGGTCACATTATCCGTCCTGGACGGTTAGCGATCGAGAAAGCTCGAGTCAAATCCCTCGTTGAGGCGAAAGAACCCCGTACTCAAACGGAACTGCGCTCCTTTCTGGGGCTGGTCAACGTCTATCGACGGTTTATCCCGAACTTTTCGGATACTGCAGCGCCCCTGAACGCGTTGTTGCGAAAGGGGAACCCCCCAAAACTGGGAACATTTACGCCCGAGCAATCGGAAGCTTTTAACTCCTTAAAGGAGGCTGTCACATCAGCACCAATCCTACATCTCCCAAAACTTGGGTTGCCATACTCCGTAGATACGGACTCGAGCGACTACCAAGTCGGGTGTGCTCTTTTTCAAACCACCCCCGAGGGGGAACGACATCCAATTGGTTATTGGTCACGTTCGCTCAATGTTCATGAGCGGAACTACTCCGTATCGGAGAAAGAGTGCCTCGCCGTCGTATGGGCGATGACCACTCTGCGCCCCTACCTTATGGGAATTCACTTCACCGTGTACACGGATCATTCCTCATTGAGGTGGTTGATGAATATCTCCGACCCGTCGGGACGCCTCATGCGCTGGAGACTCCGCCTCGCGGAATATGACTTTCAAGTCATTTATAAAAAGGGTGCGCAGAACACCCAGGCCGACGCTTTATCGCGGTTACCCACAAGTGGGGAAGCACTCCCAACGGAGGATGATGAAGTCCCATGCTTCATGGCTATAGACCCGGATGATCCGGAACATGCCGTCGAGGCTAGGCCAGAAACCTGGGACGAGGATGCCTGATTTTGACGAACTACTCGCATCGCGAGATAAATCTGAGAACCCGTTACCGGGAAACTTTGTACCGGTATCACCGGAAGAAATGATCCGAGAACAATTCGGCGACCCATTCTGTACGAGAATTCGTGCCCGTATCAACGGTGGTGAAGATCTCCCTTTCGGGGTAAACGACAAAGGCTACCTCGTAAGAAAGGTCGAAGCCCGCCCACAGATTGTGGTACCACATTCCCTGCAATCGCGGGTGTTACATCTATCACACTACGCCCCCATTGGAGGTCACCCAGGTGGGAGGAAACTCTACCTAACCTGCGAAGGGATTTCTATTGCCCGCAATGGCGGTGGATTGCTACGCAACTGTGCGGTTTTGTAGCGAATGCGCGAAGAACGCGTCAAACTCCGCAAAAATGCGAAGAAGATGAAACTATTCACCCGCAAGGGGCCGCTCGAGTTTATCGCGATCGATATTCTCGGACCATTACTCACCACGAAACGTGGAAACAAGTTTCTACTTGTCATTACGACCGCTTTCTAAGCTGGTACGGACTGTCCCTCTTCGGAGGATAACCGCTCTCACGGTGGCCCAGGCTCTGGTGACGCACTGGATTATTGTCTACGGTCCCCCTGTAGAGGTGCTCTCTGACAACGGGAAGCAGTTCGTGAGCAAGTTCTTCCAGGATGTTTGTCGCATCCTGGATGTCAAGAACTTGTTCACGACTACCTACCACCCCAGTGTAATGGGCAAGTTGAACGGTTAACCGGACGTTACTCGCGGCGTTACGTTCCTACGTCGCTGACCACCCAACGAATTGGGATCTCTACGCTGATGCGGTAACCTACGCGTACAATACGCAGGTACACCGGACTACCGGAGTTTCGCCATTCGAGTTAGTTCTATCTAGAACACCCCCTGCCTGTGGCGCTGGAACCCCAAGCTACCTTGGACAATTCCCATCTGTGGTATCTACCGGCAGCAATGGAAGCAATGGCTTTCCAAAGCTGGTCCCCGCTGCGCGGAAGTCTATGGCACGGGCCCAAGCCGCTTACAAGCGGGATTTTGACGCTCGCGTGCGAGGAAAACCTCCCCGATTCGGGCAAATAACTACTCTTCATCAGGAAGGAGTACTACAACCCGGAACGGGAGAAGCGTCACAAACTCTCGCCTGTGGCGATGGACCCTTCAAGGTGATCTCTGTTAACACCGACACTGTCGTGGTAGAGATGGGCGACACGCCACGAACGGATTTCCGTGATCGTGTTGTCCTTGCCCCTCCTCCCTCGTCAGAGGTAGTCCTGGATCCAGGCAACCCCGTTTCTACGGACTCCGCTACACCGGAACAATCCGGAGTACTAGACCTACGGTACTACCACACCCCAGCGGGGACTCTCAGACCTACCGACTCTGTCGGACTCACCGGCTCAGCCGGGTAATTCGGCGCCCCTCAGCGCCCGCCCTACCACTCTGCCCACTGGCGCGCATCTATACCCGCCAGGCGGGGAATGTTATCCCTTATCCCGCCGCTCGTCTAAGGAGGGGAGGAGAACACTCGTTTTCGAGGAACGATATCACCGTCGCAACGGGAAACACACCGTAACATACGGAACACTGACCGTGGAGCACGGAGTATGTCACGCGAACTAATCCCCCGTTCCGGCAGTGCTGTGCAACAGGAACCAGACGCGCAGGCCCCGCAAAAAGCGGCAAATACACCGTTTGTCACGGGAAAACGAGAAGCCTCACTCCAATACCGCAGCAGCGGAAAGGCAATCGCCGATGCCTCGAAGCCGCCGTTGGCGGAAGTCCCCGCGGAAGCG
Organism: Gracilariopsis chorda; assembly: GCA_003194525.1. Lineage (NCBI taxonomy): Eukaryota > Rhodophyta > Florideophyceae > Gracilariales > Gracilariaceae > Gracilariopsis > Gracilariopsis chorda. The sequence continues at coordinate 6,417 of NBIV01000538.1, forward strand.
GTTCAATCAGGTCGATCAGACCCGCGCCTGCGGAGAAGGGGCGCCCAGATACGCCGGCCTCACAGGGGAATACCCACACCCCTCTTGGGGAAAAAGGCGGCCAAGCTGCAGTCGAAGCTTTAAGCCCTGGCTCGCAAGCACCGGAAACGCCTCCGTCGTTGACGGAATCAAAGCCCCGCTACGGGGAATAATTTGCGCCAACCCCCGCATCGCTGCGGCGAAGAACCGAGGAACTCGGGAATAACGCGCGCCATCGCACGCTCGAAACCGGTCGTACCGGACGCTGCTCCTCCTCACGGAGATGGTGCACTGCGCTCAGCGGCAATTCCCCTGAAAAAGGGTGTCATCGGCACCTGCCCGAACCCCCCAGAGGGGAATTTGACCAAAAAACCGGTGTACCGGAGTTAGCCCCAGGCAACCCGTCAGTAGCCGGGGACACCACGGCATCGCCGGAACGTATGGTGCAGAGCGCTCGTGCGCCTGGCAGGGAGCGCGGTTTGCCACCCAATCACCGTGTCGCACGGGACCCCCCAGGGGATTTGTGAAATGCCGATCCCGCAGGAGCGGTCATCTTCCCGCAAACTCGCGGTTCGTGCGCTCAACCGCGAAGGCGGAACCCAAGTCCCCCGCCGACTGGCGGTTCGCCCGGCCTACCGTGAAGACGGGAACAACGACACCCCTCTGGGGAACGACTTGCCGGTGAAAACCGTGGCACCACACACCCTCTTGAGGGATATTTTCCCGCATGAGCAGCGGCCACTAGGACAGCGCACGGCAACGTCGGAGTTATCGCCGAACACCCTGCTAAGGGACATTATACCGCACCGCGGGCAACCCTCGCCAGGGATTACAACCACCACCCGGCACGGCCGGCAGGTCTACGAACGAGAGTTCGTAGTAGACCGACTTGTCGGACACACCTGGGACCAGGATGGTATTCTACAATACCGCGTCCGCTGGTACGGGTACGACCCCAGTGGGGATACGTGGGAGCCAATGGAACACCTCCCACGGTCGCAGGTCGTGCGATACCACCGTCAAACGGGAACTGCAGCTCCAGCCACGCTGGTAAATGCCCAAGTTGGGTAACGTTGCCGCGCGAGCGGAGAGCGAAAGGAAAGGATAACAAGACAAGGTCCGTCGAAGACGGGGAACTCAACCGAGAAGCACCGTTCTAAACGGGAAAGTTTATTCAAGGGAGCAGCTAGCTCCCCACAATACTACACTACACTAACTGGCATAGCCAGGGAAAGAAGAACCAGGAAACTGGACTAGAGGTTTCACTCACCCCCATCGTCCGGGGCGTAACCCCCAGCAAGGCGGTAGGCCAACGCGTCCGCCATGGTGGTGACATCCCCCGATACCTCGGCAGCGCTAAGACCGGCACCCCGGAGGAAACGTGCGATGATTTCGTTTTCATTCGCCGTCACCCCGCTGGGGATAGAAGGTCCGGCACTTGCCGTTGAAGGGTCAGCAGCCGGCTCGGCCGGAGATACCCCCTCTGGGAAAGCTTCCGCGCTAGCGCCGGTTTCCTCTACGTCCATCTCCCCGGGTTCTTCCGGTTCGTTATCGACCATTGGGTCATCCCCGCCGTATGCGCGGTAGTAGTCGTCAGAATCGACGTACCCCACCGGGTGGTCTTCCGGCACATGCCGGGGCGTATCGCGAAGCTCGCGCGCCTCCTCGGAGGAAATTTCCCGGAACTCCCAGGGGTCGAAGTAGATAAAATCCCCCGCAAGGGCGGTGTTTCTACCGAGTCCCGGACCACCGGTGTTACCGCTGCCGCCATCCAGACGACCGCTTTGCTCCAGCGGGACCTCACTCCAGCTAACGCTGTCGATGTACCCAAGTAATTGGAGGACCTCTTCATTGTTGGCCTGGCCCCCAAGGGGGATGCGAAGATCCAGGTTTCGGATCGCTGCCCGCACACGCGGTTGAAGGAACCAGAGACGATACTGGTCGTACGCCTCGTTGAGGATATAAGCCGCACTGCGGGCCGCCCACTCCGTAACCACTACGGACCACAACCCCGACCGGGGATCCTGCATGAGCAGCGAACCGAGGTACGTAAGTACCGGCGGGAGTTCTATGTAGCACCCCCGGCAGGCTTCATGGAAGCGCCACCACTCGGGGAGTGCTACATACCGACCTAGTCGGTGAGGCGGCGCAATCCGCTCTATCTCCACGTTCTGATACGGGATAAAGTACCCGAATCGGGATCGCCAACGCCGCTCGTAGCGGATGAAGTTTTGGAGAAAGTTGGACCGGTATTGCCGGGGAAGGTACCTGAACTCCGCCCGAATAATCGGTCGCTCCCAGCAAAGGGCCTCTTGCCGCGCTGCGGGGAAATTCCTCCAAGCGAGGGTCTCGAGGCGGAACAGGTTCTCGCCGTACCCAATCTCCCCGCGAGTGCGGAAGTAGCTAACGTCGAAGCCAAACTCCGGTGGGACCGGTACATCGAATGGAGCCCGGCTCTGCCGTTGGTACGCCATCCGCGTCAACGCGGTCTGCGCCGCAGCGACGGTCTCGCCCGAGTTTCTTCGGAGGTGGTGACGCGGAATCGCAATCCGGTGACGCCAATCCCACGATGTGGTGACTGCTCTGGGCAGATCCCCCGGAAGGGTGTCTGAACCATCCGCATAAGCGGTGACCAATCCCTCATTGAGGACAGCGACCGGGTGAAACCACGGGGCAAGGCGCAGGCGCGACGCGTGATTCCGATTCATCGGGTTGAGCCCCACCAGGGTGTTGTAGGTTGGCCAGTTGGACACCGGAGTGGTTCCGGAGGACACCACCGAAGGTGGTAGTGCGAAGGGATGGTCGGCTGCAGCAGCCATATTCCCCGGTTGTACCGGATTTCGATCGCCCTGAGGCAGGGGAACTGACCGGAAACCGGTGGTGTACCGCCCGAGAAGTCTCGGCGGTTGGCTGTGGCTGTTGATATGGTTGTCGTCGTTCATTTTCCCTTTTGGAGGGTGGCTGTTGTTGTCGTTTGTGTGCTTGATGACTCTGGTGCAGAGGGATTTACCGGAGAACCGGAGACAAAGCACGCGCTTTTATCACCCATTTTCGTCTGGGAATCCTCCGCGCCCGCGGTCGTTTTCCCGTCTTAAGGGGGGGGATATGAAGTGCAACGCCCTCAGGGAGGGATTCTGGGTACTTGAACGCTTTCCCGATATTATCGGTTGTGTAGTGTGTATATGAACTACGCCCCACAATGGTGGGTATGGACACGTGGGACACGGTTTTGGGTCAATTGGCGGTTGGCCACAGTAGTGGATGTTGCCACGGAATGTGGAGTATTTTAGTTAATTTTATTTATTATTTTCACACCCATTTCTGGGAAGCTAGTACTTAGTGCGACGGCGCACTGCCGTCGCACCAGTAAACCTTCCCCAACAAGGGACCCCAACCTGGGGAATTGGCTCTGAGCTTTACCGCCTCCGCGTGTTCTCAACTCCTCCTTGGAGGGAAGCACCGTAGTGTACGGAAGTTCACCCCCTTGCACATCTAAAGGAGACCCATCATTGGGAGTACTAATTGTTCCAATCATATTGGTGTTTCGCCCTGTATAGGGAGTCCTGTCCACCGGCATTGCCGTATCTACTCGTCGCTCTCGCGACCCACTCGTCCTTCCTCTTTCCCCTTTTTAGGGTAGCACCTCCCGCTATCCGCGGCCCTCGTGTGCGCATCCGCTCACACACCCCCACTTACGTGGAAACATACCTCTACTGAGGATCACACCCCGCTCACGCGGATACCGATTCTTCGCCTTCACCTCCCTGCGCGAGTCGCGACAGGTGTCCCTGGTCTTACAAACCGGCTTCGCCGTGACACCTCTGGGAGGGCTCTACCCAACTGGGTTCACCTCGTGAGAGGAAGATCCCGGACGTCTTTCGGTGTTTTCCCCTTTGGG
>NBIV01000539.1:0-28099 GCA_003194525.1 Gracilariopsis chorda
TCAACTTCCTTTCAACATTCAACATAGAGGCCAGAAGCATAGGAGCCTTGTGAGACTCAGGTATAGCCGCATCCTTGCCCATGCGGTCCAGCTGCGAGAATGGAGAGGCAAACTGGTCCACATACTCAGACATGTTTTGGCCTTTGTATGACATTCTGAACAGCTGAGTCTGCACAGCTATACGAGGACACAGTCCTGTTTGAGGCATATCTCGCATCAAGTAGTTGAAGCATGTGACCAGGGTCATCATCCACATCCATGACTACACGCAGTGGGGCATCACCAAGTGCACAAATGATGATTGCACATGCCTTTTCGCGCTTTGCAAGTATACGGGAGGGTGTCTGGGTCGCACTAGAAATAGACGCTTGTGTCATTGTGGCACTAGATGACTCCTCCGAACTGGACATAACCACATTCCAGACACCTTTAATTCGACACGCGGCACGTAGACGGTGTCGCCATAGGGTGTAATCTTCACCTCGCTTACCATGGAAGCGTGGGATCTTCACACCAGAGGTGGTTTCGGACTCAACTTCGGAGTCAGACATTATTCCGGAAGGAGATCAACCACCAAAAATGAAACCAAATGAAATGAAAATGAAGCAGAGTGAGGGACTCGATGCTTAGAAAGTTGACCAGAAGCTAATATGAATGCCTGATCGCGATACAGCTATTGACTTGCAGCTGATGTCACACTATGAGGAGGGAACTGGAGCGGGAGTATCTCAAAACTCAACAGCGAGGGCGCCAGCGGAGACCGTGTAACCAAGTCTCAACGCTCGTCCAGACGCGTCTGGTACGTGAATCAGAGGCGGAGGTCGGGTCCTCTACGCCCGGAGTATAGTCACGAGTAGCTCTGAAGCAAACTCGGAAATGAAAATAACTTCGTAAAGGCGGGCGCACTGACGGGAGAAACTACCTCCGCTACCCTAAGGGTTGAACCCCTGGACCCTGGTAACTCTCTCCAGGTGAGGTACGAAATTCTTCTTGACCTACCCTGTTCTGCGCACTTCAGAACGAGGGGCTTTACAATCCGTACGTGTCGTCCCAGGGAGGTTAGTAGCTGTCGCGATAAGCGTTCACCAGTTAACCCCTGCTAGACACTTGCAGGAAAATAGCGCGGTCTTCCTTGTGCGCTGAAGCAATGGAGACGGGATCGGAACAGGCGCAGGTCGGCTTACCAGAGAAGGTGTCTCTGAACGCTTTGCCTACTTTCACCACAGCACCAAATACTTCCACAAGACTCGCAAAGATGATCTGCGCAAGACGATGAATCGAACGAAAGAAAGTCAAAAGAGCGCGACGTCTGCAAAATATCGACGCTCTGGGCCCATAACCTGATGATGTAAACGATAGTTGGGCTTCGGCGGAAATGAAAAAGGAAAGAAAGAAAGAAAATAAAGAGTGAAGGTTGCCAGGCTTAGGGCCGAGTTTACTTGGTACTGCGACTTCAGAGTCTTATATAGCACATCTACTTCGCACTTCCACTACAAGAAAACCCTACAGCACTAAGTGGGGACACCCAATACTACCAATCATAATCAAACATAACACAATAAGGGTTGCACAAACTGATTACAGCTTAGTACAACCAGGCATAACAACATTACAACACATTACAACAATGCAGACCAAGTGAACCAAGTAGCCAGCAACGCACAATAAGTGAACCGGACACGCCAACAATGTGCCAGCATGTTGCAGCACTGTATAAACACTTACTCGCATTATCATGACAATGACAAAGCACAAATACACATGCCACCGCATCCATGTACATACCCTAGGTGTGTTGCGTGCATGGCACGTGCTTACTTGCACAACCGCACACATGACACACTTCCATATACCTGTAAACCACATGTAGCCACACATATTCTTCAGTACCATGCCCATTCACCTTATGCCAAGTAGCCAGTTCCGTGCCCAGGACCCATAGAATGCATAACACTTGTAACCAATACGTTGCATATGAGTATTTGCAGTAGCCAATCATATGCCCGTTTCACGTTGGGTTTGAGAACACACGCATATGCGGTTTTGTAGAGCAGGTCCCAAGAACAGCCCTCCGTTATATCAAACTTTGGTTCCAAGTGTGTTGCAAAGCACGCCTGTTATGAAAACAAAAGGGAAGAAACAACGGGAGGAAGAAGAAACAAGAAAATAAAACAAGGAAGGTTGTCAGCCTTAGTCGACCAGTTTACTCGACAGCAGGCAAAGCCAATCTACATATACCCTACCGCACACACTTCACCGTCGTCGCGGCAAGCGACGGGGGTGGTTGCACCATTCCACTACACGTTATTCGTGTGTGCAGCTGTACACGAAAAGCGCACACAATCTAGAGGGTCACAATTTCAAATAACTAAATCAATCAATGCGGCAAATCTATTGCCAGTCCCTTGATCTGGGACCAGCTCTAAAAAATCAATAATTACCATCCTTGCACTCCAACCCCTCCGCGCAGCCCGCAAACGCACATTGTCCCAAATCACCCAATACAGCTCCCATTCGCATCTTCGGCATTGCAGCACAACCGTCTACTGCGCGCACACTTGGACCAACCACATTGCTCCACTTGTGCATATCCGCAATCCAGTACCGTACACTCCATAACACTTGTACGGTATACAATGCATATAGCATTTTGCAGTAGCCAATCACATTGCCGTTTCACGTTGGGTTTGAGCAGAGGCGCATATGCGCTTTTGGAGCGAGGGGCTCCAAAAGTGCCCATCGTCCCCTGAAGGTTTGGTTTTGGACCAAGCTGACACCTTCTGTGGGGGTTGGCCAGGCACTCGACCACTTGTAGAGTTCAACACTTCAACAAAGTGTTGCTTTACGATGTCCCAGGACTACCAGGCACTCGACTATGTGCTAACATCAACACTCCTCCTTGAGATCCTGGGTCAGACCAACTCTATCCATGACCAATTGCGTCATAGCAGGACTAAGTGGCTTAGTGAGTATGTCAGAATCATTGTCCTCACTTGCCACATAGTCCACGCTTATCACCTTGCTTTTGACCAAGTCCCGGATAAAGTGTATCTCCACGTCAATGTGTTTGGCACGTCCAGAGGGGCAACGCTCACCAATGGCCCACTCAATCGCACATTGATTATCTGAGCGTAGTGGAGTTCTGTCATTAACCGGTATCCCAGATTCCTCAAGTACTCGAGATATCCACATTAGCTCCTGACTTGCCATCACCAATGCGTAGTACTCAGACTCGGCTGTAGACAATGCCACCGACGCCTGCTTACGGGCACCGTAGAAACAAACACATGACCCAAGTTTGATCATAAAGCCAGACAAAGACTTGCGATCCGTGGTGTGGCCTGCGTAATCATAGTCCACATAACCATTCAGCAGCAGGTTCCCACGGTGATAAACAAGTCCATGGTGAGTAGTGCCACGTAAATACCTTAGCACGCGCTTCACCGCTCGATGACAATACCGAGTTGGTGCTTTCTGAAAGCGTGCTAGGATAAGTACAGGTGCCAATATGTCCAAACGCGTGCGTAATGCCAGGTACAGCAGAGACCCGATCATCTGCTGATACAACTGGACTTCAAATTGGGACTTGTCCTCCTCCGCATCAAGCAAGGAAAAGAAGGATTCCACCATTGGGCTTCGTGCAGGCTTGCTACATTCCAGTCCAAACCGACGTAACATTCCACTGACATACAACGGCTGTGCTAGTTTCACACCTAACAAATGGCCATTGGAGTCCATGTTCCAGCTTAATTCAACACCAAGATACATTCTGACACGAGTCTCAACACGTAGGTCATACAGTGACTTGAGCTCCTCCACTATGTGGGAACGTTGTTCAGCAGTTGGCGTAAATATGAGAAGGTCATCTACGTATACCAGGATGTATGCGTAAGTGTTGCCGGCTAGTTTGCGCCTGAAAACACATGGTGCACTGGGTAGTTCTTCAAAACCTATGCCTGTAATGTCCGTGCTGAACTTCGTATGCCATGCCAGATGAGCCTGCTTAAGCCCGTATATCGCCTTTAGCAGTTTGTAGCATTGTGACTTGAGACCAGGAATGCCACGCGGTGACATCACCCACACATCTTCTTTGAGTTCACCATTAAGGAACGCTGTCTTTATGTCAACCTGTGCAACAAACATCTGCATACACAACATCAGGTACAGGAACATGCTGTTGAAAGTTGAAAGGAAGTTGAGGGGATGGAAGGGAAGTTCGCCAGCTCTGGCTTGGATTTACTTGGAGGTCCTTCAGGCACATCTTATATACCACTCTAAACTCGAATTGCGCGGGAACACCAACTACAAGTAAAACCTAAACCACTAAGCAGGGACACTCAATACTACCAATCATCATCTAACATGACATAGCCAGCTCAGCACAACCTCATTACACCAACGCACACCAACGCACCAATGTTCTGTAATAGTTACGTGCATACACATGACCATGACAAGGCACAAATTCACGACTCCAACACACGCCAGCACATGCCAACACATCACGGTAAGTCAACACGTCACGGTAAGTCGGCACGTAACCTGTGGTGTTAGTGCCATGTCATCATGTGGCAATGCACACAACACCCACGTCATCAATATACCCGTGCATGTGTAAACCTGTTGACAGTGCATGCGCACCTTACCATTGTACCAACCACTGCTGTACCACTTGTACCAGGTGTCAACCACTTCATCAGTATCCCCTGCACACAACGTACACTGTGACCACTGTAGTAGCTGGACACGTGGGTGTGTCCACCGATCCAGTTATGCCATACCACTTGTACGCACCACGTTGCATATGTACATTTGCAGTAGCCAATCAGAAGCCAGTTTCACGTTGGGTTCGCGCACACGCGCATATGCGCTTTTGCAGAGGTACCCTCTAAAACAGCCCATGCTCCCCGGAACATTTGGTTTTCAGTGACAGCACAGGTACTACTGCCAACACCCCCCTCTGTCACTGACTTCAAAGGTCTAAGGGGAGCAAGCCACAGTCACCGCGGAACCTTGCCAGCTTAACTCGACCGAGCGCTTTCGTCAGCATATCGGCAACCATGTCTTCCGTGGAGCAGTACTGCAACTGGACGGCTTTGTCGCGTAGAGCCTCTCTGGTGAAGTGAAAGCGAATATCAATGTGCTTAGTACGCTTGTTCACAACTCCATTTCGAGCAAGGTCGATGCAACCTTGGTTGTCCACGTACACAGTTGTGGGCTCAACCATTAGCGTCACTGACTCATCCACGTGTAGTCCACTTGCGTTGCCAATGCCACTCCACAGTCGTCTCAGCCAGATCGCTTCCTTCGTCCCACTGCACAGACTCACATACTCAGCCTCAGCGCTAGACAATGCAACTACTTCCTGTTGGCGCGAGCTCCAAGACACAGGAGCACCGCACATCATGAACACATACCCACTGGTGGACTTGCGGTTGGATGTATCACCTGCCCAGTCAGAGTCTACGTATCCATACAGCTGAGTATCAGTCGTGGTGCCATAAGTGAGTCCGAAGGAGCGAGTGCCATTGAGGTAACGCAGAACACGCTTGACCGCTTTCCAATGAGTCTCTCCAGGTTTCTCGACATACTTGGCTAGCTTGGACACTGCAAACGAGATGTCCGGTCGAGTGCCAACAGAGAGATACATCAGACAACCGATCACCTGGCGATACGGGAGGTTCGTCAGAGGCTCTTCTACCTTAGTGAGGTCAGCACCGGAGTCCATGGGAGCGTCCATTGGTTTGCACTGCAACATGCCAAAACGTTCTAAGACCTTACGCGTGTATGCAGACTGTGTCAGGTACAGCTGTCTTTTGGATCGATCACGATGGATCTCGAACCCAAGTACCATGCGCGCTTCACTGAGATCCTTCATCTGAAAACGTTTTGACAGTTCACGCTTTACGCGATTCATTGTCTCCATACTTGGACTCGCAATGAGCAAGTCGTCCACATAAAGAGCAATGATCACAAGCGCTCCCAGTACCTCTCCGGTGTAGACGCACTCGTCTGCGACGTTTGGCTTCAGACCCATCCAACCAACGAGGAACAAGTACATCTTTGCAAACCACTGCCTTGATGCCTGTCGTAGCCCATAGATGGCTTTCTTGAGAAGGCATACCAAGTCCTCGTTCCCAGGTTTGATGAATCCGTCCGGCTGCTCCATGTACACAGTCTCTTCCAGGTCGCCATTCAAGAATGCAGTCTTCACATCCATCTGGTGCAGATGATAGTCCTGCACTGCTACAATGGACAGAATCATTCTAATGGATGTGAATTTGACCACTGGTGCATACGTCTCGGAGAAGTCTACACCTTCGATCTGCAGAAACCCTCGAGCCACCACACGAGCCTTGTACCTCACTGTCGGTTCATCGTTGTCGCCAGCCTCATATTTTTGCACAAATACCCACTTGGATGATATCACGTTGCTGTCAGCTGGCCTCGGCACTAACTCCCATGTGTCATGCTCCATCAGAGACTGGTACTCACTGTTCATGGCCTTGGTCCACGCTTTTGAATCAGGACGTGACACCGCATCGGAGTATGAGGATGGGACGTCATCACTGGCAGTGAGTAGGGCAGTGCCGCGCCACCACGAGGTAGGCGCTCTACGCTCACGAGTGGATCTCCGAAGTGGTGGTGGATCTGGTACATCTGGCTCAACTTCTGTCTCAGCTGTGGGCTCATCGTGGCCACTGCCTGAAGCTTCTTTTGGTGGAGTATCTGGTGCAGCGGGTTCAACTTGGGCAGCATCGGTGGGTTTAGTAGAGGTGGAGGTGATGTTTGATTTCGGCTTGTCCGAGATGTCGATCTCAGCATAGTCGTCATCATCAACGTGGTCAGTACCTTGATCTGAACCACTACATTCGTCAAACCTCACATCTCTCGACACAACCACCTTCTTCTTTTGCGCATCCCACAGTTTATAACCGTTCGATCCAGATGTGTACCCAATAAAGATCGCCTCCACGGCACGTTGCTCCAGCTTCTTCAGCTTGTGGTCCACCACTTTGTACCAGCACCGGCTACCGAACACACGCAGATTGCTCAAGTCAGGTTCATATCCACTCCACATCTCGAGTGGTGTCACGTCACTCGGAAGGGCCTTGCAGGTGACTCGATTGCGCACATACACTGCAACGTTCAATGCTTCAGCCCAGAAGCTCTTTGGCAGTTTCTTGTGATGCAGCATCGATCTCACCAAGTCCATGAGTGTTCGGTTGAACCGTTCGGCCAGACCATTCTGATGTGGATTGTAAGGCACCGTTCGCTGATGTTCAATACCGTGACGTTCAAGCTCTTGTGAAAACTTCTTTGACACATATTCACCAGCATTGTCTGTGCGTAACGCATGTAGCACAGACTCACGTGCGGTGATGGTTTTCACATGTCGGTCACTCTGATTTTGAACCATCTTGAGCCACTTCACGAACACGTGGAACACCTCATCCTTGGTCTTGAGCATGTACAAGAAGCAAAAACGGGAGTGATCATCGATGAATGTGACGAAGTAGCGTGAACCTCCCAAGGAACCTACTTGGATTGGACCACAAATGTCCGAATGCACTAGGTCCAATGGGTGCGAAGCCCGTTCCCCCCCTTGCTTGGGAGTTGGAGCACGTGTAGATTTTCCCACTACACAAGAGTCACACACATCCATCGATTGATTCAAGTCCACATTCAGCCCTGACACAACACCGTTACGAGCCATATGTTTGATACCATCCACATTCACATGAGCCATTCGAGCATGCCATAGTGACAGGTTAGTCACAAGTGCGTTGTCCATGTCTTCTGGTACTTCAATCGCGGTACATAGGTAGTACAGTCCTTTGATGCGACGGCCCTGGGCGATCATGGTGTTGCCTTTGTATACACATACTTTGGTTTTGTCAAACACCACTCGCGCACCCAGGTCACACATCGCAGATACTGACAGCAGATGATACCTTAGCTTCGGTACGTGCACTACTTCACCCAACCGGCACTTGCTCTTACGCCCTTCAACAGCGAGATCGAGGTGGACACTGCCATGACCAAGAGACTCCAGCTTCGAGTCATTGCCGATACTCACACCGGCAGACTCTCTTTTGCTATAACTGTCAAACATGGACTCGTCATACGTCATATGGGCGGTGGCACCAGAGTCAATGATCCAGTCACTGATACTTTCTTCCACAGAACCTGTCGCAATGAGACAAACAAAGTCAGAGTCACTGTCACATCCTCGTTTCTCGTTGCCGAGATTGGTCTGCACAGCTGGGTTTGCGGCAGCACTCTGCTCTTTGCTAGCTTCGTCACGTTGTCTCTTGAAACAGTTTCTCTGGATATGCCCCTTCTTACCACAGTAGTAGCACACCATGGACTTCTTTCGTGACTGCGCACCGACCAAAGCCGTGTCACTTCCGGACTCCTCCTTGGCACGATCGTTCATTCGCTGTTCCTCTTGCAGCAAACGACTCTTCACAAACTCTAAATCGAGTTTACGATCACTAATCGTGGTGTCAATAGCGACAATGAGGTGTTCGAAGCGGTCTGGTAGCCCACATAGGATTGCCATAGCGATGTCTTCCTCCTCAACCACTACGTCCATGCTCTTCAGATCCGATGCAAGATGACGAACACGATTGATGAAGTGTAACATTTTCTCATCATCTCGCATCTTGGCTGTGTAGAAGGTACGTCTTGCATTGATTCGGTTGAGCAGCGTTTTACGCTGGAACACATCGCAAATGGCTTTCCACATTTCCGCAGCATTCTCGGTATCCCTCACATGGTCCAAATGCTCATCACTGATGCTGAGACCAATAACAGCCCTGGCCTTGGAGTCTTTCTTCTTCCATGCTGACAACTCGTCATCGTCCGTAGGCCTGGTTGATTCAAGATGGTCATCGAGGTCCTTGAGTGCAAGCAGCAACTCAACCTTTTGCTTCCATACATGGAAGTTATCCTCGCCCAACTTTTCAATCTTGATGCCACCGAATGAATCCATGCTTGGTAGATGTCAAAAAACAGCACAGGTGCGATGAAAGACCTACGGCACTTAAGAAGTACAAAAATGGCAACAACGACAACAATAACAACAAAAACAACGACAACAACAACAACAAAACTTCAAATTCGGGCGCACTGACGGGAGAAACTACCTCCGCTACCCTAGGGTGTCGGACCCCTGGCCCCCGGAGATGCTCCGGGTACAAGACGTCTTCTTCTGTCTTCCCTCTCCTACGTCTAAGGAGAAGATGCGTCGCTCTCTACGAGGCTTCCAGAGGATGGTTAATGACCCAAGATATGCCTTCACCAAGTATAACCCTCTCTGGCCTCTTGCAAGAACTTGCGCGACCTCGCAACTGAAGCTACTATGGCAACCAAAGTACGCTGCTAACGCGCAACCACTTAAGGTCACACGCGGCCTGATCCTAAGAAGGAGGTCAGCCTACGCCACGTCGCCTCCCCGCACAAACGCCCAAGGGTCAGATGCACGGATCAAAAGCTCGTTATGGAATACCTTCGCAACAGCCCAAGAATCCCGACACGCAGTCAGGATCAAAACAAATAATTCAATCACCCGCACCAGCGCAGTACGCCACGGCACCCCGTCCACAGATGCACCCGCTGAACTTACCAGGTCTTAACGACCGTCACCGTTATCTGTCCAAATGGACCGGTGGGAAGCCGCTCGACAGTACACCCGCTTTGGTTCAAGCCGCCAGGCTCACGTCCCCGGATACCTGGAATCACCCAAAGTAACCCGGATCAACCGCTCGTCGCACTGGACACCAGATGATGATTAAGAAACACGAAAAACAAACAACTGCTGAGCACACGATCACGGAGCCCAGACTTCGAAACTAGACCGACTCGACCTCACGGATACGACCCGACAAACGACTCGGGGATCCTAAAACACAAGATAGAGGGAGTGTCACACACAAAGTAGATAGCGATCGACAACACGGGCAACAACGGAGGCCCAACTCAACAACGATAGGAAGTAAACGTCGAACCACTACCACCACAACGCCCTCAGGGAGGAACGCAAACCCAAGGAGAATGACCAACACCGACCAACAATGGGATCAAGACACCCGACGCAACGACGAAAGAGGCAACAACAGCGAAACGGATGAACGGCGGTGAGGGAGAGCGGCGACAGACGAACGATACGGAAAGGGATAGCGGCAGCGGTCAGCGGGCTGGGCCCATAACCTGTTGAAAGTTGAAAGGAAGTTGAGGGGATGGAAGGGAAGTTCGCCAGCTCTGGCTTGGATTTACTTGGAGGTCCTTCAGGCACATCTTATATACCACTCTAAACTCGAATTGCGCGGGAACACCAACTACAAGTAAAACCTAAACCACTAAGCAGGGACACTCAATACTACCAATCATCATCTAACATGACATAGCCAGCTCAGCACAACCTCATTACACCAACGCACACCAACGCACCAATGTTCTGTAATAGTTACGTGCATACACATGACCATGACAAGGCACAAATTCACGACTCCAACACACGCCAGCACATGCCAACACATCACGGTAAGTCAACACGTCACGGTAAGTCGGCACGTAACCTGTGGTGTTAGTGCCATGTCATCATGTGGCAATGCACACAACACCCACGTCATCAATATACCCGTGCATGTGTAAACCTGTTGACAGTGCATGCGCACCTTACCATTGTACCAACCACTGCTGTACCACTTGTACCAGGTGTCAACCACTTCATCAGTATCCCCTGCACACAACGTACACTGTGACCACTGTAGTAGCTGGACACGTGGGTGTGTCCACCGATCCAGTTATGCCATACCACTTGTACGCACCACGTTGCATATGTACATTTGCAGTAGCCAATCAGAAGCCAGTTTCACGTTGGGTTCGCGCACACGCGCATATGCGCTTTTGCAGAGGTACCCTCTAAAACAGCCCATGCTCCCCGGAACATTTGGTTTTCAGTGACAGCACAGGTACTACTGCCAACACATGCGAACCAAATTGAACGAAACAACTGGTGCATACGTCTCTAAGTAGTCCTCACCATATGTCTGGTGGTTGCCCCCAGCCACTATTCGAGCTCTAAATCGGTCAACAGAGTCATCTGCGTCATGTTTCACCTTCAGTATGACATGCGTTGGTAGTGGCTCGGACTTTGGTGAGTCATCAGGAATCCATGTAGCCTTGTATTCTAAAGATGCCAACTCTTCATCAATGGCATTTAGCCATTGCTCTCTTTCAGTTGGGGTGGCAGACAGTGCTTCCTTTAGTGTGGGATCATCACTCGTGGTCACCTCAACCTCAGATTTGGCAGTGCCAGCCATATGCCACCAGCGTTGTGGTGCACGCCTTGTGCGACGAGGATACCGTGATTGTGACTCAGAGTCAACATTTTCCTGTTCAATGTCACCTCCATCGTCATTTGACTGCTCTTCATCACTCGAACTGTCCTCGGCAGTATCAAAGTTTACTGTTGCAGGGTCAACCATAATGTCTGTTGGTGCCTCAGGGTGGTCTATTGTACCATTTTCTGAGTTTGACATGATGTTTTCAACATCATCAACAGAGAATTCATCCGAACTGATGCTATCCATATCGTTCTCAGAATGATAAGTACTATCTGATGTGCTTTCGTCATCCATATAGTTGCCGAGATATGGTGCACCAAGGAACCTAGATTCATCTAAAGTGACATGACGGGACCTTACTATTCGAGGAATACCGTCGTCATCAGTAACTAGGACCTCATAAACACCATGCTCAAGAGTCTGCAAGTACACTCCCTCAAGTGCACGAGATTCGAACTTGGTGCCCGGGTTCATTTTCAATACATATGCGGCACATCCAAATACTCTGACATAGTTCAAACAAGCCCTGGTTTCAGTCACTAGCACATACGGTGTTACGCCAGTGGTGGAGTGCGGCATTCTATTGCGAACATAAATAGCATGTTTCAGTGCATATGACCACAAACATTCTGGAAGATTTGCTTGAATGAGCAAAGCTCGGGCAGCTTCACCCATAGTGCGATTGATGCGCTCTGCAATGGCATTATGTTCTGGGGTATACGGTGGAGAAAACGATACCTCCTGGAGACCATTCTTGGGATTCTCTTGCAAGGCAATGTACTCTTCGGCATTGTCAGAGTGCAGCCTTCGAATAAGCACATGCTCTCCTCCAAGCTGTTTGAGCTTCTGTCTCACACCCAAGAACACTTGTGCAATCTCAGACCTATGCATCATGAACCCAAGTACTGCATATCGCGAGTGATCATCCACAAATCCAGATGCATACCGGAATCGATCTGGGAACGATGGCACTAATGGACCCATAATGTCTGAGTGCACAATGTCTCCAACGTTGTCAGATCTTTCAAACTTGCCCAGAAATGGCAGTTTATGTGCTTTGCCAAGACGACACGATCGACATATCTCCTCCATGCACTTGAGTTTTGGGACTCCGTCGACATGTTCATGAACCTTTTGTAGGTCATACTCATTCATATGTGCCAGTCTGCGATGCCACAATGTACTTGTGCTGTCGTCTGTTGCAGAAAGCATCTTGGATGTATCCCAGTGGTCCATGGGGTTGGGTAGCATGTACAGACGGGAACGATTATGACGAGTCCCACGTCCAATGTCAAACCCGTGCTCATGTTGTAGGGTTACCTCCTTACCACAGAACCGTGACTGGATACCCTTGTCAGCTAAGCAACCTACAGATACTAGGTTATATCCAAGATTCGGAACTAGCAGCACTTTCGCCAACCTGAGGTTCACATCCGAGAAGGGTAGTATGACATCTCCTTGTTGCGCGGCATTCACCGTGGTGTTGTCAGCTAGCTCAATTGTCTTCTCTGGTATGTCAATCAGTGTGTCTGGAACGAACGCAGATACAGAACAGAAGAAATGAGACGTAGCACCACTGTCCGCATAAGTGTCGATGTGACTAATAGCTGGCGGTACCACTGAAGACTTCTCACTAGCAACACCAGCAATCTCAACTTTGGACGCTCTACTGGATGACTTCCCAGAACGCTTTGGCTTCTCAACTGCGTTCACCCTCAGCTGGTCCAAGATTGCTTGTGGCAGATGGTTTTCAGGGTTGTCTGGATTCACGTGACATCGGTCTTGGGTATGTCCATCACGGTCGCAGAAGGTGCAGTGGTACCCGTTTCTGCTTCCAGCAGCATACGCACGACCAGTGGGGTCGTTAACAGTGGTCGAATCTGACGCGTTACCATCATTTTCATTACCAATCGATGATCTGCTGTGTCCACTTATTCGGGCACCACCCTTGTACCTGTTCTTTTTGCGATTACGACCTCTACTGGAACTACCTGAACCCATTTGACGAGCATTATATTCATCAATCAGGGTTGTCGCCACATAGTCCCATGTCAGTTCGGAGATCTCCTTGGTCCTAAGTGCTGCTGCAGTTGACTCCAAAGAGCAGTTGGGGTCAATAGAGGCCAGAAGCATAAGTGCCTTGTGAGACTCAGGTATAGCCGCATCCTTGCCCATGCGGTCCAGCTGCGAGAATGGAGAGGCAAACTGGTCCACATACTCAGACATGTTTTGGCCTTTCTATGACATTCTGAACAGCTGGGTCTGCACAGCTATACGAGACACAGTCCTGTTTGAGGCATATCTCGCATCAAGTAGTTGAAGCATGTGACCAGGGTCATCATCCACATCCATGGCTACACGCAGTGGGGCATCACCAAGTGCACAAATGATAATTGCACATGCCTTTTCGCGCTTTGCAAGTATACGGGAGGGTGTCTGGGTCGCACTAGAAATAGACGCTTGTGTCATTGTGGCACTAGATGACTCCTCCAAACTGGACATAACCACATTCCAGACACCTTTAATTCGACACGCGGCACGTAGACGGTGTCGCCATTGGGTGTAATCTTCACCTCGCTTACCATGGAAGCGTGGGATCTTCACACCAGAGGTGGTTTCGGACTCAACTTCGGAGTCAGACATTATTCCGGAAGGAGATCAACCACCAAAAAATGAAACCAAATGAAATGAAAATGAAGCAGAGTGAGGGACTCGATGCTTAGAAAGTTGACCAGAAGCTAATATGAATGCCTGATCGCGATACAGCTATTGACTTGCAGCTGATGTCACACTATGAGGATGGAACTGGAGCGGAGTATCTCAAAACTCAACAGCGAGGGCGCCAGCGGAGACCGTGTAACCAAGTCTCAACGCTCGTCCAGACGCGTCTGGTACGCGAATCACAGGCGGAGGTCGGGTCCTCTACGCCCGGAGTATAGTCACGAGTAGCTCTGAAGCAAACTCGGAAATGAAAATAACTTCGTAAAGGCGGGCGCACAGACGGGAGAAATTACCTCCGCTACCCTAAGGGTTGAACCCCTGGACCCTGGTAACTCTCTCCAGGTGAGGTACGAAATTCTTCTTGACCTACCCTGTTCTGCGCACTTCAGAACGAGGGGCTTTACAATCCGTACGTGTCGTCCCAGGGAGGTTAGTAGCAGTCGCGATAAGCCTTCACCAGTTAACCCCTGCTAGACACTTGCAGGAAAATAGCGCGGTCTTCCTTGTGCGCTGAAGCAATGGAGCCGGGATCGGAACAGGCGCAGGTCGGCTTACCAGAGAAGGTGTCTCTGAACGCTTTGCCTACTTTCACCACAGCACCAAATACTTCCACAAGATTCGCAAAGATGATCTGCGCAAGACGATGAATCGAACGAAAGAAAGTCAAAAGAGCACGACGTCTGCAAAATATCGACACTCTGGGCCCATAACCAGATGATGTAAACGATAGTTGGGCTTCGGCGGAAATGAAAACGGAAAGAAAGAAAGAAAATAAAGAGTGAAGGTTGCCAGGCTTGGGGTCGAGTTTACTTGGTACTGCGACTTCAGAGTCTTATATAGCACATCTACTTCGCACTTCCAGTACAAGGAAACCCTACAGCACTAAATGGGGACACCCAATACTACCAATCATAATCAAACATAACACAATAAGGGTTGCACAAACTGATTACAGCTTAGTACAACCAGGCATAACAACATTACAACACATTGCAACCACGCACACCAAGTGAACCAAGCAGCCAACAACGCACAATACGTGAACCGAACATGCCAACAATGTGCCAGCATGCTGCAGCACTGTATACACACTTCCTCGCATCATCATGACAATGACAAAGCACAAATACACATGCCACCGCATCCATGTACATACCCTAGGTGTGTTGCGTGCATGGCACGGGCTTACTTGCACAACCGCACACATGACACACTTCCATATACCTGCAAACCACATGTAGCCACACATATTCTTCAGTACCATGCCCATTCACCTTATGCCAAGTGGCCAGTTCCGTGCCCAGGACCCATAGAATGCATAACACTTGTAACCAATACGTTACATATGAGTATTTGCAGTAGCCAATCGTATGCCCGTTTCACGTTGGGTTTGAGAACACACGCATATGCGGTTTTGTAGAGCAGGTCCCAAGAACAGCCCTCTGTTATATCAAACTTTGGTTCCAAGTGTTGCTTTACGATGTCCCAGGACTACCAGGCACTCGACTATGTGCTAACATCAACACCGGTGCTGGTACAAAGTGGTGGACCACAAGCTGAAGAAGCTGGAGCAACGTGCCGTGGAGGCGATCTTTATTGGGTACACATCTGGATCGAACGGTTACATACTGTGGGATGCGCAAAAGAAGAAGGTGGTTGTGTCGAGGGATGTGAGGTTTGACGAATGTAGTGGTTCAGATCAAGGTACTGACCACGTTAATGATGACGACTATGCTGAGATCGACATCTCGGACAAGCCGAAATCAAACATCACCTCCACCTCTACTACACCCACCGATGCTGCCCAAGTTGAACCCGCTGCACCAGATACTGCACCAGAAGAAGCTTCAGGAAGTAGCCACGATGAGCCCACAGCTGAGACAGAAGTTGAGGCAGACGTACCAGATCCCCAACCACTTCGGAGATCCACTCGTGAGCGTAGAGCACCTACCTCGTGGTGGCGCGGAACTGCCCTACTCACTGCCAGTGATGACATCCCATCCTCATACTCGGATGCGGTGTCACGTCCTGATTCAAAAGCGTGGACCAAGGCCATGGACAGTGAGTACGAGTCTCTGATGGAGCATGACACATGGGAGTTAGTGCCAAGGCCAGCTGACAGCAACGTGATATCATCCAAGTGGGTATTTGTGCAAAAATATGAGGCTGGCGACAACGATGAACCGACAGTGAGGTACAAGGCTCGTGTGGTGGCTCGAGGGTTTCTGCAGATCGAAGGTGTAGACTTCTCTGAGACGTATGCACCAGTGGTCAAATTCACATCCATTAGAATGATCCTGTCCATTGTAGCAGTGCAGGACTATCATCTGCACCAGATGGATGTGAAGACTGCATTCTTGAATGGCGACCTGGAAGAGACTGTGTACATGGAGCAGCCGGACGGATTCATCAAACCTGGGAACGAGGAATTGGTATGCCTTCTCAAGAAAGCCATCTATGGGCTACGACAGGCATCAAGGCAGTGGTTTGCAAAGATGTACTTGTTCCTCGTTGGTTGGATGGGTCTGAAGCCAAACGTTGCAGACGAGTGCGTCTACACCGGAGAGGTACTGGGAGCGCTTGTGATCATTGCTCTTTATGTGGACGACTTGCTCATTGCGAGTCCAAGTATGGAGACAATGAATCGCGTAAAGCGTGAACTGTCAAAACGTTTTCAGATGAAGGATCTCAGTGAAGCGCGCATGGTACTTGGGTTCGAGATCCATCGTGATCGATCCAAAAGACAGCTGTACCTGACACAGTCTGCATACACGCGTAAGGTCTTAGAACGTTTTGACATGTTGCAGTGCAAACCAATGGACACTCCCATGGACTCCGGTGCTGACCTCACTAAGGTAGAAGAGCCTCTGACGAACATCCCGTATCGCCAGGTGATCGGTTGTCTGATGTATCTCTCTGTTGGCACTCGACCGGACATCTCGTTTGCAGTGTCCAAGCTAGCCAAGTATGTCGAGAAACCTGGAGAGACTCATTGGAAAGCGGTCAAGTGTGTTCTGCGTTACCTCAATGGCACTGGCTTCCTCGGACTTACTTATGGCACCACGACTGATACTCAGCTGTATGGATACGTAGACTCTGACTGGGCAGGTGATACATCCAACCGCAAGTCCACCAGTGGGTATGTGTTCATGATGTGCGGTGCTCCTGTGTCTTGGAGCTCGCGCCAACAGGAAGTAGTTGCATTGTCTAGCGCTGAGGCTGAGTATATGAGTCTGTGCAGTGGGACGAAGGAAGCGATCTGGCTGAGACGACTGTGGAGTGGCATTGGCAACGCAAGTGGACTACACGTGGATGAGTCAGTGACGCTAATGGTTGAGCCCACAACTGTGTACGTGGACAACCAAGGTTGCATCGACCTTGCTCGAAATGGAGTTGTGAACAAGCGTACTAAGCACATTGATATTCGCTTTCACTTCACCAGAGAGGCTCTACGCGACAAAGCCGTCCAGTTGCAGTACTGTTCCACGGAAGACATGGTTGCCGATATGCTGACGAAAGCGCTCGGTCGAGTTAAGCTGGCAAGGTTCCGCGGTGACTGTGGCTTGCTCCCCTTAGACCTTTGAAGTCAGTGACAGAGGGGGGGTGTTGGCAGTAGTACCTGTGCTGTCACTGAAAACCAAATGTTCCGGGGAGCATGGGCTGTTTTAGAGGGTACCTCTGCAAAAGCGCATATGCGCGTGTGCGCGAACCCAACGTGAAATTGGCTTCTGATTGGCTACGGCAAATGTACATATGCAACGTGGTGCGTACAAGTGGTATGGCATAACTGGATCGGTTGGACACACCCACGTGTCCAGCTACTACAGTGGTCAAAGTGTACGTTGTGTGCAGGGGATACTGATGAAGTGGTTGACACCTGGTACAAGTGGTACAGCAGTGGTTGGTACAATGGTAAGGTGCGCATGCACTGTCAACAGGTTTACACATGCACGGGTATATTGATGACGTGGGTGTTGTGTGCATTGCCACATGATGACATGGCACTAACACCACAGGTTACGTGCCGACTTACCGTGACGTGTTGACTTACCGTGATGTGTTGGCATGTGCTGGCGTGTGTTGGAGTCGTGAATTTGTGCCTTGTCATGGTCATGTGTATGCACGTAACTATTACAGAACATTGGTGCGTTGGTGTGCGTTGGTGTAATGAGGTTGTGCTGAGCTGGCTATGTCATGTTAGATGATGATTGGTAGTATTGAGTGTCCCTGCTTAGTGGTTTAGGTTTTACTTGTAGTTGGTGTTCCCGCGCAATTCGAGTTTAGAGTGGTATATAAGATGTGCCTGAAGGACCTCCAAGTAAATCCAAGCCAGAGCTGGCGAACTTCCCTTCCATCCCCTCAACTTCCTTTCAACATTCAACATAGAGGCCAGAAGCATAGGAGCCTTGTGAGACTCAGGTATAGCCGCATCCTTGCCCATGCGGTCCAGCTGCGAGAATGGAGAGGCAAACTGGTTCACATACTCAGACATGTTTTGGCCTTTCTATGACATTCTGAACAGCTGGGTCTGCACAGCTATACGAGACACAGTCCTGTTTGAGGCATATCTCGCATCAAGTAGTTGAAGCATGTGACCAGGGTCATCATCCACATCCATGGCTACACGCAGTGGGGCATCACCAAGTGCACAAATGATGATTGCACATGCCTTTTCGCGCTTTGCAAGTATACGGGAGGGTGTCTGGGTCGCACTAGAAATAGACGCTTGTGTCATTGTGGCACTAGATGACTCCTCCAAACTGGACATAACCACATTCCAGACACCTTTAATTCGACACGCGGCACGTAGACGGTATCGCCATAGGGTGTAATCTTCACCTCGCTTACCATGGAAGCGTGGGATCTTCACACCAGAGGTGGTTTCGGACTCAACTTCGGAGTCAGACATTATTCCGGAAGGAGATCAACCACCAAAAAATGAAACCAAATGAAATGAAAATGAAGCAGAGTGAGTGACTCGATGCTTAGAAAGTTGACCAGAAGCTAATATAAATGCCCGATCGCGATACAGCTATTGACTTGCAGCTGATGTCACATTATGAGGAGGGAACTGGAGCGGAGTATCTCAAAACTCAACAGCGAGGGCGCCAGCGGAGACCGTGTAACCAAGTCTCAACGCTCGTCCAGACGCGTCTGGTACGTGAATCACAGGCGGAGGTCGGGTCCTCTACGCCCGGAGTATAGTCACGAGTAGCTCTGAAGCAAACTCGGAAATGAAAATAACTTCGTAAAGGCGGGCGCACTGACGGGAGAAACTACCTCCGCTACCCTAAGGGTTGAACCCCTGGACCCTGGTAACTCTCTCCAGGTGAGGTACGAAATTCTTCTTGACCTACCCTGTTCTGCGCACTTCAGAACGAGGGGCTTTACAATCCGTACGTGTCGTCCCAGGGAGGTTAGTAGCTGTCGCGATAAGCGTTCACCAGTTAACCCCTGCTAGACACTTGCAGGAAAATAGCGCGGTCTTCCTTGTGCGCTGAAGCAATGGAGCCGGGATCGGAACAGGCGCAGGTCGGCTTACCAGAGAAGGTGTCTCTGAACGCTTTGCCTACTTTCACCACAGCACCAAATACTTCCACAAGACTCGCAAAGATGATCTGCGCAAGACGATGAATCGAACGAAAGAAAGTCAAAAGAGCGCGACGTCTGCAAAATATCGACGCTCTGGGCCCATAACCAGATGATGTAAACGATAGTTGGGCTTCGGCGGAAATGAAAACGGAAAGAAAGAAAGAAAATAAAGAGTGAAGGTTGCCAGCCTTCGGGCCGAGTTTACTTGGTACTGCGACTTCAGAGTCTTATATAGCACATCTACTTCGTGATGATGTAAACGATAGTTGGGCTTCGGCGGAATTGAAAAAGGAAAGAAAGAAAGAAAATAAAGAGTGAAGGTTGCCAGGCTTAGGGCCGAGTTTACTTGGTACTGCGACTTCAGAGTCTTATATAGCACATCTACTTCGCACTTCCACTACAAGAAAACCCTACAGCACTAAGTGGGGACACCCAATACTACCAATCATAATCAAACATAACACAATAAGGGTTGCACAAACTGATTACAGCTTAGTACAACCAGGCATAACAACATTACAACACATTGCAACCACGCACACCAAGTGAACCAAGCAGCCAACAACGCACAATAAGTGAACCGGACATGCCAACAATGTGCCAGCATGCTGCAGCACTGTATACACACTACCTCGCATCATCATGACAATGACAAAGCACAAATACACATGCCACCGCATCCATGTACATACCCTAGGTGTGTTGCGTGCATGGCACGTGCTTACTTGCACAACCGCACACATGACACACTTCCATATACCTGTAAACCACATGTAGCCACACATATTCTTCAGTACCATGCCCATTCACCTTATGCCAAGTGGCCAGTTCCGTGCCCAGGACCCATAGAATGCATAACACTTGTAGCCAATACGTTGCATATGAGTATTTGCAGTAGCCAATCATATGCCCGTTTCACGTTGGGTTTGAGAACACACGCATATGCGGTTTTGTAGAGCAGGTCCCAAAAACAGCCCTCCGTTATATCAAACTTTGGTTCCAAGTGTTGCTTTACGATGTCCCAGGACTACCAGGCACTCGACTATGTGCTAACATCAACACTCCTCCTCGAGTTCCTGGGTCAGACCAACTCTATCCATGACCAATTGCGTCATAGCAGGACTAAGTGGCTTAGTGAGTATGTCAGAATCATTGTCCTCACTTGCCACATATTCCACGCTTATCACCTTGCTTTTGACCAAGTCCCGGATAAAGTGTATCTTCACGTCAATGTGTTTGGCACGTCCAGAGGGGCAACGCTCACCAATGGCCCACTCAATCGCACATTGATTATCTGAGCGTAGTGGAGTTCTGTCATTAACCGGTATCCCAGATTCCTCAAGTACTCGAGATATCCACATTAGCTCCTGACTTGCCATCACCAATGCGTAGTACTCAGACTCGGCTGTAGACAATGCCACTGACGCCTGCTTACGGGCACCGTAGAAACAAACACATGACCCAAGTTTGATCATAAAGCCAGACAAAGACTTGCGATCCGTGATGTCGCCTGCGTAATCAGAGTCCACATAACCATTCAGCAGCAGCTTCCCACGGTGATAAACAAGTCCATGGTGAGTAGTGCCACGTAAATACCTTAGCACGCGCTTCACCGCTCGATGACAATACCGAGTTGGTGCTTTCTGAAAGCGTGCTAGGATAAGTACAGGTGCCAATATGTCCAAACGCGTGCGTAATGCCAGGTACAGCAGAGACCCGATCATCTGCTGATACAACTGGACTTCAAATTGGGACTTGTCCTCCTCCGCATCAAGCGAGGAAAAGAAGGATGTTGATGTTAGCACGTAGTCGAGTGCCGGGTAGTACTGGGACATCATGGTGCAACACTTGAAAACAAAGTTTCATATAACGGAGGGCTGTTTTTGGGACCTGCTTTACAAAAGCGCATATGCGTGTGTTCTCAAACCCAACGTGAAACGGGCATATGATTGGCTACTGCAAACACTCATATGCAACGTATTGGTTACAAGTGTTATGCATTCTATGGGCTCTTGGCACGGAACTGGCCACTTGGCATAAGGTGAATGGGTATGGTACTGAAGAATATGTGTGGCTACATGTGGTTTACAGGTATATGGAAGTGTGTCATGTGTGCGGTTGTGCAAGCAGGCACGTGCCATGCACGCAACACACCTAGGGTATGTACATGGATGCGGTGGCATGTGTATTTGTGCTTTGTCATTGTCATGATGATGCGAGTAAGTGTTTATACAGTGCTGCAACATGCTGGCACATTGTTGGCGTGTCCGGTTCACTTATTGTGCGTTGCTGGCTACTTGGTTCACTTGGTCTGCATTGTTGTAATGTGTTGTTATGTTGTTATGCATGGTTGTACTTGGCTGTAATCAGTGTGTGCAACCCTTATTGTGTTATGTTTGTTTATGATTGGTAGTATTGGGTGTCCCCACTTAGTGGTATAGGGTTTTCTTGTAGTTGTAGTGTGACGTAGAGGTGCTATATAACACGCTGAAGTTGCACTACCAAGTAAACTCGCCCGAAGACTGGCAACCTTCACTGCTTCTTTTTCTTCTTTCTTTGTTCTACAGATGCGCCGTAGCCCAACTAACATTACCATCATCAGGTTATGGGCCCAGAGCGTCGATTCTTTGCAGACGTCGCGCTTTACTAATTCTTTTATTTGCGTTCTACGAAGCTGTTCTTGCGAGAAGTTTTGCGTATCTTGTGGAGGTACAGTTGTTGTGGTGAAAGTAGGCAAAGCGTTCAGAGACCCCTTCTCTGGTAAGCCGACCTGCGCCTGTTCCGATCCCTGCATCTGTGCTTCAGCGCACAAGGAAGACCGCGCTATTTTCCTGCAAGTGTCTAGCAGGGGTTAACTGGTGAACGCTTATCGCGACAGCTACTAACCTCCCTGGGACGACACGTAGGGATTATAAAGCCCCTCGTTCTGAAGTGCGCAGAACAGGGTAGGTCACGAAGAATTTCGTACCTCACCTGGAGAGAGTTACCAGGGTCCAGGGGTTGAACCCTTAGGGTAGCGGAGGTAGTTTCTCCCGTCAGTGCGCCCGCTTTTACGAAGTTAGTTTCCTTTCCGAGTGTGCTTCAGAGCTGCTCGTGAGTATACTCCAGGCGTCGAGAACCCGAAATCCGCCTGTGATTCGCGTACCAGACGCGTCTGGACGAGCGTTGAGACTTGGTTACACGGTCTCCGCTGGCGCCCTCGCTGTTAAGTGTTGAGTATAATCCACTCCAGCATCACCCACATAGTGTGACATCCGCTATCAGTCCAAAGCTGTACCGCCAAAACAGCCCTCTCGTCTATTCTGATAGCGATTCTAAGCATCGAGTCCCTCACTCTGCTTCATTTTCGTACCTTGTTTGTTCTAATTTCGGTTACTGAACTCGTTCTGGAACCATGTCAGACTCCGAAGTTGAGTCAGAAACCACTTCTGGTGTGAAGATCCCGCGCTTCCACGGTAAGCGGGGAGAAGATTACACCCTATGGAGACACCGTCTACGTGCTGCATGTCGTATTAAAGGTGTCTGGAATGTCGTTATGTCAAGTTCGGAGGAGTCATCTAGTGGAATAATGACACAAGCGTCTGGTTCTAGTGCTACCCAGACACCCTCCCGTACACTCGCAAAGCGCGAAAAGGCATGTGCAATCATCATTTGTGCACTTGGTGATGCCCCGTTGCGTGTAGTTATGGATGTGGATGATGACCCCGGTCGCATGCTTCAACTACTTGATGCGCGATATGCCTCAAACAGGACAGTGTCTCGTATAGCCGTGCAGACTCAGCTGTTCAGAATGTCGTATAATGGCCAAAACATGTCCGAATTCGTGGACCAGTTTGCCTCTCTGTTCTCGCAGCTGGACCGCATGGGCAAAGATGCCGCCATACCAGAGTCTCACAAGGCACCTATGCTTCTGGCATCTATTGACCCCAACTGCTCATTGGAATCAACTGCAGCAGCACTGAGGACCAAGGAGATCTCGGAACTGACCTGGGACTATGTAGCAACAACCCTAATTGATGAATATAATGCTCGTCAAATGGGGTCAAGCAGTTCTGGTAGAGGGCGCAATCGCAAGAAGAACAAGAACAGGGGTGGTTCCCGTATTAGCGGACACAGCAAATTATCAAATGGTATTGAGAATGATGGTAACGCATCAGATTCAACCACTGTGAACGACCCCACTGGTCGTGCATATGCTGCTGGAAACAAAAATGGGTACCACTGCACCTTCTGTGACCGCGATGGACACACCCAGGACCGTTGTCACATGAATCCGGACAATCCTGACAACCATTTACCACAAGCTATCTTGGATCAGCTAAGGCTAAATGCAGTCGAAAAGCCTAAACGTTCCGCCAAGTCATCGCTGAAAGCATCCAAGGTTGAGATTGCTGGAGTCGCAGGTGAAAAGTCATCAGTGGTACCACCGGTTAATGAGTGCATTGACACATATGCAGACAGTGGCGCTACGTCTCATTTCTTTTGTTCGGTGTCGGCGTTCGTCCCAACCACAATGTTCGACATACCACATAGGACAATTGAACTAGCTGACAACACCACGGTCACTGCCACGCAACAAGGAGATGTGGTATTACCGTTTGTGGATGTCAATCTTAGGTTGTCTAATGTGCTGCTCGTTCGGAATCTTGGATATAACCTAGTTTCTGTAGGGCGGTTGGCTGACAAAGGTATCCACTCACTGTTTTGTGATAAGGAAGTACGCCTACAACACGAAGATGGGTTTGAGGTCGGGCATGGGACTCGTCATCATCGCTCCCGTTTATACACCCTGCCAAACCCAATCGACCATACGGACACATCCACGGTGCTTGCTGCTACCGACGAGCGCACTAGTTCATTGTGGCACCGCCGACTGGCACATATGAATGAACATGACCTTCAAAGAGTTCATGCTCACGTCGACGGTGTACCAAACATCAAGGGCATGGAGGAGGTATGTCGACCATGCCGCCTTGCCAAGGCGCATAAACTGCCATTTCAGGGCAAATTTGAACGAGCCAAGCAGGTTGGGGACGTGGTGCACTCGGACATTATCGGTCCGTTGGTGCCATCATTCCCCGACCGATTCCGGTATGCATCCGGATTTGTCGATGATCACTCACGATATGCAGTCCTTGGGTTCATGGTGCACAGAACTGAGATCAGCGAAGTGTTCTTGGGAGTAAAGCAGAAGCTCAAACAGCTTGGAGGAGAGCATGTGCTTATTCGAAAACTGCACTCTGACAACGCAGAAGAGTATATTGCTTTGCAACACAATCCCGACAATGGTCTTCAGGAGGTATCGTTTTCTCCTCCGTATACCCCACAACACAATGCTATTGCGGAGCGCATCAATCGCACTATGGGGGAAGCTGCCCGAGCTTTGCTGATTCAAGCAAGTTTACCAGACTGTTTGTGGCCATATGCACTGAAACATGTGATTTATATTCGCAATAGAGTGCCCCATTCCACCACTGGCGTGACCCCGTATGTGTTGGTCACTGACAATAGGCCTTCTTTGAAGTATATCAAAGTATTTGGATGTGCCGCATATGTATTAAAAATGAACCCGGGCACCAAGTTCGAGTCTCGTGCACTTGAGGGAGTGTACTTGCAGACTCTTGAGCATGGTGTTTACGAGGTCCTAATATCGGGTGACGACGATATTCCTCGAATAGTAAGGTCGCGTCATGTCACCTTTGATGAATCTAGGTTCCCTGGTGTACCGTATCTAAGCAATTATATGGATGACGAGAGTGCATCAGATGCGACTTATAGTTCTGAGGATGATGTAGGCTCCACCAGCTCTGAAGAATTTTATGTTGACGATGTTGCGGACGTCATTTCAGAATCCGAAAATGGCAGCATAGACCATTCTGGGGCACCTGTAAACGTGACTGCTAACTCTGCACCACCAGATATTGTTACTGATGACCACAATTCCGGCAACGAAGAGGGGTCAGAGAGTGATGCAGAGAACATTGAACAAGCAAATCTCGACTCTGAGTCACAGTCACGCTATCCTCGTCGCACTAGGCGTGCACCACAACGCTGGTGGCATATGGCTGGCGCGGCCAAATCGGAGGTTAAGGTTACCACGAGTGATGATCCCACACTCAAGGAAGCACTCTCCGCACCCCCAACTGAAAGAGAGCAATGGCTACATGCTATCGATGAGGAGTTCACATCCTTGGAAGACAAGGCTACATGGGTTGCGGATGACTCACCAAAGTCTGCGCCTCTACCAACGCATGTCATTCTGAAGGTGAAACGTGACGCAGACAACTCCGTTGACCGATTTCGAGCTCGAATAGTGGCTGGAGGCAACCACCAGACATATGGTCAGGACTACTTAGAGACGTACGCACCAGTCGTTTCGTTCAACTTGGTTCGCATGTTCCTGTACCTGATATTGTGCATGCAGATGTTTGTTGCACAGGTGGATATTAAAACCGCATTCCTGAACGGTGACCTCAAGGAAGACGTTTGGGTGATGTCACCGCGTGGCATTCCTGGTCTCAAGTCACGATGCTATAAACTGCTAAAGGCTATATATGGGCTTAAGCAGGCTCATCTGGCATGGCATACGAAGTTTAGCACAGACATTAAAGGCATAGGTTTTGAAGAATTACCCAGTGCACCATGTGTCTTCAGGCGCAAATTAGCCGGTAACACATACGCATACATCTTGGTATACGTAGATGACCTTCTTATATTTACGCCAACTGCTGAACAACGTTCCCACATAGTGGAGGAGCTCAAGTCTCTGTATGACCTACGTGTTGAGACTCGTATCAGAATGTATCTTGGTGTTGAATTAACCTGGAACATGGACTCCAATGGCCATTTGTTAGGTGTAAAACTAGCACAGCCGCTGTATGTCAGTGGCATGTTACGTCGGTTTGGACTGGAATGTAGCAAGCCTGCACGAAGCCCAATGGTAGAATCTTTCTTTTCCTCGCTTGATGTGGAGGAGGACAAGTCCCCATTTGAAGTCCAGTTGTATCAGCAGATGATCGGGTCTCTGCTGTACCTGGCATTACGGACACGTTTGGACATATTGGCACCCGTACTTATCCTAGCGCGCTTTCAGAAAGCACCAACTCGGTATTGTCATCGAGCGGTGAAGCGCGTGCTAAGGTATTTACGTGGCACTACTCACCATGGACTTGTTTATCAACCTGGTAACCTGCTGCTCAATGGTTATGTAGACTCTGATTACGCTGGTGACACCACTGATCGCAAGTCTTTGTCTGGCTTTATGATCAAACTTGGGTCATGTGCTTGTTTCTACGGTGCGCGTAAGCAGGCGTCAGTGGCATTGTCTACAGGCGAGTCCGAGTATTACGCATTAGTGATGGCAAGTCAAGAGCTAATGTGGATATCTCGAGTACTTGAGGAATGTGGAATACCGGTTAATGAGAGTACTCCACTACGCTCAGACAACCAGTGTGCGATTGAATGGGCCATTGGTGAGCGTTGCCCCTCCGGACGTGCCAAACACATTGACGTGAAGATACACTTTATCCGAGACTTGGTCAAAAGCAAGGTGATAACTGTGGAATATGTGGCAAGTGAGGACAATGATGCTGACATACTCACTAAACCACTTAGTCCTGCTATGGCACAGTTGAACATGGATAGGGTTGGTCTGACCCAGGAACTCGAGGAGGAGTGTTGATGTTAGCACGTAGTCGAGTGCCGGGTAGTACTGGGACATCATGGTGCAACACTTGAAAACAAAGTTTCATATAACGGAGGGCTGTTTTTGGGACCTGCTTTACAAAAGCGCATATGCGTGTGTTCTCAAACCCAACGTGAAACGGGCATATGATTGGCTACTGCAAACACTCATATGCAACGTATTGGTTACAAGTGTTATGCATTCTATGGGCTCTTGGCACGGAACTGGCCACTTGGCATAAGGTGAATGGGTATGGTACTGAAGAATATGTGTGGCTACATGTGGTTTAACAGGTATATGGAAGTGTGTCATGTGTGCGGTTGTGCAAGCAGGCACGTGCCATGCACGCAACACACCTAGGGTATGTACATGGATGCGGTGGCATGTGTATTTGTGCTTTGTCATTGTCATGATGATGCGAGTAAGTGTTTATACAGTGCTGCAACATGCTGGCACATTGTTGGCGTGTCCGGTTCACTTATTGTGCGTTGCTGGCTACTTGGTTCACTTGGTCTGCATTGTTGTAATGTGTTGTTATGTTGTTATGCATGGTTGTACTTGGCTGTAATCAGTGTGTGCAACCCTTATTGTGTTATGTTTGTTTATGATTGGTAGTATTGGGTGTCCCCACTTAGTGGTATAGGGTTTTCTTGTAGTTGTAGTGTGACGTAGAGGTGCTATATAACACGCTGAAGTTGCACTACCAAGTAAACTCGCCCGAAGACTGGCAACCTTCACTGCTTCTTTT
>NBIV01000540.1:0-22683 GCA_003194525.1 Gracilariopsis chorda
TCTGTGGTGAAGTTGGACTTCATCGTTTGCCGTTCATTGGCAGCACCAGTTATACTGGGATGTGATTACTGCGACAGATTTGTCGACGCAATCAGGCCCCGCCTCAGGCGTGTAGAACTTGACGACGGATCGTCGGTTCCGATTGTTCGCCGCCCGCTAAAGCGGTCCTCTCGGAAACAAGTTCCGCTCCCTGCTGCGCAGGAACCACCGCCCGCGTCCCGCGAGTCCACCAAGCTCCGCGTCGCTGCCTCGGTTTATACCGGCTGAGTCCCAAGTCTGGGTACAGGTAAATTCCCGTCAACACGGTCTTCGGGTTATACAACCCCTCGCCTCGTTGTACGAGAAATCCAGCTGGCGCTGGCTAATGGAATTGTCTCCATTTCCCCGGATGTTCCTTTCCGGATATTGGTTGCCAACCTTGGCAAACACCCCCAGTATCTGGTCAAACACCAAGTAATTGGGAGTGTAACCCCCATCCTATGGGAATGCTGCCAACGAAGATGACAGCCGCCGATGTACTCGGAGTTACCACCTCTTCTGAGGAGTTCACCCCGCCGTCCGAAGACGTCAAGTCTAAGGAGGGGGAGGAAACCGCTACTTCAGCGTCGAACATACCGAGTAACTCGGAATTGCGAACCACACCTGTTCCACAGGACAATGCTCCATCGAGCAATGACCGGATTGATCCGGAAAAAGCACTTGAAGCGCTGGACTTCAGCCACGTGCCAGAGTCGCACCGCGACAAACTCCGTACTATGTTACGGGAATTCACCACATGTGGGATGGCTCGCTTGGCGAGATTGATGCAACGGAACACCGGATCGATTTAATCCCCGGTGCGCGACCGGTTGCACAACCCCCTTACAGGGCAGGTCCGAAAGCTCGGGAAGAGGAGCAGTCCCAGGTGGACAAGATGCTCCGCGCAGGTGTGATTGAGCCCGCTCAATCGCCCTGGGCATCCCCAGTTGTACTGGCTTTAAAGGCTGACGGAACCTGGAGGTTCTGTGTCGACTACCGCCGGCTCAATGCCGTGACTGTTAGGGACACGTACCCCATCCCTCGTATGGACGAGTGCATTGACTCCCTTGGAGACGCCACCGTGTTCACGGCCCTTGATGCCAATTGGGGATATTGGCAAGTACCTGTCAGACAGGAGGATCGCGACAAAACCGCATTCACCTGCCATGCAGGAACGTACCGCTTCAAGCGGATGCCATTTGGGTTAACCAACGCCCCCGCCACCTTTCAGCGTGCAGTAGATATTCTACTCAACCGCTTTAAGTGGCGGAGTTGTCTGGTCTACCTTGATGATATTATCATCTTCTCCAACTCGTTGGACGACCATCTCACTCACGTCCGAGACGTGCTGACCGTACCGCGATGCGGGAATTACCCTCAAGTTGAGGAAATGCGAGTTTTTCACAGATACTGTGAAGTATCTGGGTCACATTATCCGTCCTGGACGGTTAGCGATCGAGAAAGCTCGAGTCAAATCCCTCGTTGAGGCGAAAGAACCCCGTACTCAAACGGAACTGCGCTCCTTTCTGGGGCTGGTCAACGTCTATCGACGGTTTATCCCGAACTTTTCGGATACTGCAGCGCCCTGAACGCGTTGTTGCGAAAGGGGAACCCCCCAAAACTGGGAACATTTACGCCCGAGCAATCGGAAGCCTTTAACTCCTTGAAGGAGGCTGTCACATCAGCACCAATCCTACATCTCCCAAAACTTGGGTTGCCATACTCCGTAGATACGGACTCGAGCGACTACCAAGTCGGGTGTGCTCTTTTTCAAACCACCCCCGAGGGGGAACGACACCCAATTGGTTATTGGTCGCGCTCGCTCAATGTCCATGAGCGGAACTACTCCGTATCGGAGAAAGAGTGCCTCGCCGTCGTATGGGCGATGACCACTCTGCGCCCTACCTTATGGGATTTCCATTTCACGTGTACACGGATCATTCCTCACTGAGGTGGTTAATGAATATCTCCGACCCGTCGGGACGCCTCATGCGCTGGAGACTCCGCCTCGCGGAATATGACTTCCAAGTCATTTATAAAAAGGGCGCGCAGAACACCCAAGCCGACGCTCTGTCGCGTTTACCCACAAGTGGGGAGGCACTCCCAACGGAGGATGATGAAGTCCCATGTTTCATGGCAATGGACCCGGATGATCCGGAATGGGCCGTCGAGGCTGAGCCAGAAAACTGGGACGAAGATGCTGACTTCGACTACCTACTCGCATCGCGAGATGATTCTGAGAAACCCATACCGGGAAATTATGTACCGGTTGAGACCGAGGAAATGATCCGAGAACAATTCGGGGACCCCTTCTGTACAAGGATACGTGCACGCCTCAACGGCGGAGAGAACCTCCCTTCGGGGTGAACGACATTGGTTACCTCGTGAGGACCGTCGAGGCTACCCCACAAGTTGTGGTACCGCACACGCTACAGAAGCGGATATTGCACCTTTCGCATTACCCGAAACTCGGGGGACACTCCGGTGGGAGGAAGCTTTATCTAACCCTTCGCAGGGATTTCTACTGGCCCGCCATGGCGGTTGATTGCTACGCTACGGTGCGGTTTTGCACGCAATGCGCGAAGAACCGGGTCAAACTCCGGAAGCACTCCAAACGGATGAAGCTATTCCCCGCCAGGGCGCCGCTCGAGTTTTGTCGCAATTGACATTCTCGGACCATTGCTCTCTACCAGGAGAGGCAACAAGTTCCTACTCGTTATTACGGACAGGTTCTCGAAATTAGTTCGGACAGTCCCTCTAAAGAGGATTACCGCCTACACGGTCGCTCCACGCCTTTGTGCGGCATTGGGTGTTTGCCTACGGACCTCCTTTGGAGCTACTTTCCGACAACGGGAAACAGTTCGCATCGCGATTTTTCCAGGACGTCTGTCGGATACTGGACGTGAAGAATCTCTTCACGACCACGTATCATCCCCAGTCTAATGGGCAGGTCGAGCGTTTCAACCGGACAATGCTCGCAGCTCTCCGTGCTTACACGGCTGACCACCCCAAGACTTGGGATATCTACACGGATGCCGTGACCTTTGCGTACAATACGCAGGTACACCGGACTACCGGAATATCCCTTTCGAGTTGGTCCTTTCACGGACACCCCCGCCAATGGCGTTGGAATCCCAACCTAGGTTGGACGCGTTCCCTTCTGTGAAGGATTACCGCCAGAAGTGGAAAGCATGGCTGACCAAGCTGGTACCCGCAGCGCGGAAGGCGATGGACCACGCCCAAGCCGTCTACAAACGGAATTTCGATGCTCGCTTGCGAGGAGGCAAACCGGAACAGATCAACTCCGGGGACTTCGTATTCGTCCGCAAGGAGTACTACAACCCTGAAAGGGAGAAGCACCATAAGCTCTCGCCTGTGGCGGATGGTCCTTTCAAGGTTATCTCCGTCACGACGGACACAGTGGTTGTGGAAATGGGTGACGCGCATGAGCGGTTATCTCGCGATCGCATCGTGCTAGCTCCGCCACCCTCGACTGAGGCTGCACCAGCTACGCTGGACCCTACGCTGGAATATGGCTCTGCATCCGATACATCGGTGGTGAGACGGCCTACCGTGCTACCACACCCCTCCCGGGGACTTTCAGACCTACCGACCCTGTCGGACTCACCGGCTCAGCCGGGTAATTCGGGCCTCTCTGTGCCCGCCCCTATGGCGCGAATCTACACCCGCCAGGCGGGGCATGTTATCCCTTATCCCGCCGCTCCGTCTCAGGAGGGGGAGGAGAACACTCGTTTTCGAGGAATGAGATCGCCGTCGCAACGGGAAACACGCCGTACCATACGGACAACTGACCGTGGAGCACGGAGTATCTCACGCGACACTAATCCCCCGTCCTCGGGCAGCGCTGTGCAACAGGAACCAGACGCGCAGGTCCCGCAAAGGCGGCAAATACACCGTGTTACACGGGAAGCTGAAACGCAGCTACCGCACACCCCTGTCAGGGAAGGATCCCCGATACGGGAGTACGGCGACAATCGCCCTCAATCCCCTGAGCAGGGAGATGCCTCAAAGCCGCCATTGGCGGAAGTCCCCGCGGAAGCGGTTCAATCAGGTCGCTCAGACCCGCGCCCCGCGGAGAAGAGGCGCCCAGATACACCAGCGCCGCTGGGAAATACCCACACCCCTATCGGGGAAAAGGGTAGCCAAGCCGCATCCGAAGCTTCAGGCCCTGGCGCGCAGCGCTCGGAAACGCTCCCCGTCGCAGACGGAATCGAAGCCCCCGTTCCGGGGAATAATTTGCGCCAACCACCGCAACGCTGCGGCGAAGAACCGAGGAACTCGGGAAAAACGCGCGCCATCGCACGCTCGAAACCGGTCGTATCGGACGCTGCTCCTCCTCATGGAGACGGTGCACCGCACTTAGCGGCCAGGCCCCTGAAAAGGGTGTCATCGGCACCTGCCCGGCACCCCCAAAGGGGAATTTTGACCAAAATACCGGTGTACCGGAGTTAGCCTTAGGCAACCCCCCAGTAGCCGGGGACACCACGGCGCCGCCGGAACGTACGGTGCAGAGCGCTCGTGCGCCTGGCAGGGAGGCGGTTTGCCATCCAACCACCGTGTCGCACGGGACCCCCCAGGGGATCGTGGAAACGCCGATTCCGCAGGAGCGGTCATCTTCCCGCAAACTCGCGGTTCGTGAGTTCAACCGCGAATGCGGAGTTCAAGTCCCCCGCCGGTTGGCGGTTCGCCTGGCCTACCGTGAAGACGGGAACAACGACACCCCAATGGGGAATGACTTGCCGGGGAAAACCGTGACACCACATACCCTCTTGAGGGATATTTTCCCGCATGAGCAGCGGCCACTAAGACAGCGCACGGCAACGTCGGAGTTATCGCCGAACACCCTGCTAAGGGACATTATACCGCACCGCGGACAACCCTCGCAAGGGAGTACAACCACCACCCGGCACGGCCGGCAGGTCTACGAACGAGAGTTCGTAGTAGACCGACTTGTCGGACACACCTGGGACCAGGATGGTATTCTACAATACCGCGTCCGCTGGTACGGGTACGACCCCAGTGGGGATACGTGGGAGCCAATTGAACACCTCCCACGGTCGCAGATCGTGCGATACCACCGTCAAACGGGAACTGCAGCCCCAGCCACGCTGGTTAATGCCCAAGTTGGGTAACGTTGCCGCGCGAGCGGAGGGCAATGAGAAAGGATAGCAAGGGAAAGTCCGTCTAAGACGGGGAATGCTAATTGGAAATCACCGTTCTAAACGGGAAAGTTTATTCAGGGGAGCAGCTAGCTCCTCACGATACTACACTACACTAACTGGCATAGCCAGGGAAAGAATACCAGGAAAACTGGACAAAAGGAGCTCACTCTTCGCCGTTGCCCGGGGCGTAACCCCCAACAAGGCGGTAGGCCAACGCGTCCGCCATGGTGGTGACATCCCCCGATACCTCGGCAGCGCTAAGACCGGCACCCCGGAGGAAACGTGCGATGATTTCGTTTTCATTCGCCGTCACCCCGCTGGGGATAGAAGGTCCGGCACTTGCCGTTGAAGGGTCAGCAGCCGGCTCGGCCGGAGATACCCCCTCTGGGAAAGCTTCCGCGCTAGCGCCGGTTTCCTCTACGTCCATCTCCCCGGGTTCTTCCGGTTCGTTATCGACCATTGGGTCATCCCCGCCGTATGCGTGGTAGTAGTCGTCAGAATCGACGTACCCCACCGGGTGGTCTTCCGGCACATGCCGGGGCGTATCGCGGAGCTCTCGCGCCTCCTCGGAGGAAATTTCCCGGAACTCCCAGGGGTCGAAGTAGATAAAATCCCCCGCAAGGGCGGTGTTTCTACCGAGTCCCGGACCACCGGTGTTACCGCTGCCGCCATCCAGACGACCGCTTTGCTCCAGCGGGACCTCACTCCAGCTAACGCTGTCGATGTACCCAAGTAATTGGAGGACCTCTTCATTGTTGGCCTGGCCCCCAAGGGGGATGCGAAGATCCAGGTTTCGGATCGCTGCCCGCACACGCGGTTGAAGGAACCAGAGACGATACTGGTCGTACGCCTCGTTGAGGATATAAGCCGCACTGCGGGCCGCCCACTCCGTAACCACTACGGACCACAACCCCGACCGGGGATCCTGCATGAGCAGCGAACCGAGGTACGTAAGTACCGGCGGGAGTTCTATGTAGCACCCCCAGCAGGCTTCATGGAAGCGCCACCACTCGGGGAGTGCTACATACCGACCTAGTCGGTGAGGCGGCGCAATCCGCTCTATCTCCACGTTCTGATACGGGATAAAGTACCCGAATCGGGATCGCCAACGCCGCTCGTAGCGGATGAAGTTTTGGAGAAAGTTGGACCGGTATTGCCGGGGAAGGTACCTGAACTCCGCCCGAATAATCGGTCGCTCCCAGCAAAGGGCCTCTTGCCGCGCTGCGGGGAAATTCCTCCAAGCGAGGGTCTCGAGGCGGAACAGGTTCTCGCCGTACCCAATCTCCCCGCGAGTGCGGAAGTAGCTAACGTCGAAGCCAAACTCCGGTGGGACCGGTACATCGAATGGAGCCCGGCTCTGCCGTTGATACGCCATACGCGTCAGCGCGGTCTGTGCCGCAGTGACGGTCTCGCCCGAGTTTCTTCGGAGGTGGTGACGCGGAATCGCAATCCGGTGACGCCAATCCCACGATGTGGTGACTGCTCTGGGCAGATCCCCCGGAAGGGTGTCTGAACCATCCGCATAAGCGGTGACCAATCCCTCATTGAGGACGGCGACCGGGTGAAACCACGGGGCAAGGCGCAGGCGCGACGCGTGATTCCGATTCATCGGGTTGAGCCCCACCAGGGTGTTGTAAGTTGGCCAGTTGGACACCGGAGTGGTCCCGGAGGACACCACCGAAGGTGGTAGTGCGAAGGGATGGTCGGCTTCAGCAGCCATATTTCCCGGTTGTACCGGATTTCGATCGCCCTGAGGCAGGGGAACTGACCGGAAACCGGTGGTGTATCGCCCGAGAAGTCTCGGAGGTTGGCTGTGGTTATTGATGTTGTTGTCGTCGTTCATTTCTCCCTTGTCGAGGGTGGCTGTTGTTGTCGTTTGTGCACTTGAGGACTCTGGTGCGGAGGAATTTACCGGAGAACCGGAGACAAAGCACTCGCTTTTATCACCCATTTTCGTCTGGGAATCCTCCGCGTCCGCGGTCGTTTTCCCGTCTTAGGGGGGGGATATGAAGTGCAACGCCCTCAGGGAGGGATTCTTGGTACTTGATTGTTTTCCCGATATTATCGGTTGTGTAGTGTGTATATGAACTACGCCCCACTACGGTGGGTATGGACACGTGGGACACGGTTTTGGGTCAATTGGCGGTTGGCCACAGTAGTGGATGTTGCCACGGAATGTGGAGTACTTTAGTTAATTTTATTTATTATTTTCACACCCATTTCTGGGAAGCTAGTACTTAGTGCGACGGCGCACTGCCGTCGCACCAGTAAACCTTCCCCAACAAGGGACCCCAACCTGGGGAATTGGCTCTGAGCTTTACCGCCTCCGCGTGTTCTCAACTCCTCCTTGGAGGGAAGCACCGTAGTGTACGGAAGTTCACCCCCCTTGCACATCTAAAGGAGACCCATCATTGGGAGTACTAATTGTTCCAATCATCTTGGTGTTTCGCCCTGTATAGGGAGTCCTGTCCACCGGCATCGCCGTATCTACTCGTCGCTCTCGCGACCCACTCGTCCTTCCTCTTTCCCCTTTTTAGGGTAGCACCTCCCGCTATCCGCGGCCCTCGTGTGCGCATCCGCTCACACACCCCCACTTACGTGGAAACATACCTCTACTGAGGACCACACCCCGCTCACGCGGATACCGATTCTTCGCCTTCACCTCCCTGCGCGAGTCGCGACAGGTGTCCCTGCTCTTACAAACCGGCTTCGCCGTGACACCTCTGGGAGGGCTCTACCCAACTGGGTTCACCTCGTGAGAGGAAGATCCCGGACGTCTTTCGGTGTTTTTCCCCTTTGGGGCATTGCACCACAAATGGACGACAGCATCAATCCCGAATTAGAAGAACTCGCCCTCCGCCAGTCCACGATCGAACAGGCCATGCAGCCGCATGCTGATAATCCACAAGACGGTACGATATATGATCTCGACTCCGCAGCCTACCCTTCCTATATCACTAACAAAACTGAGCTGCAACCGCTGAGCTCACCACTCACTACCAAAACTGCCGACGGTAGAACGCACAACGTAACACACCGTAGACAGATAACGCTGACAACGAGCAATAAACCGATCACAATCCGGACAGCTCTATATTCCCCATTGTAGTATAGCGGGCCCGCCCGGGAGTGCACTTCAGAGTGTGCTTGAGTGCCTTCAAGCACCGTATCCGAGCGGATTGTTTGGCACGTTATGATTGGCCGAACGGAATCATTGAGTGGTGCACGGGAGCGGGCAATGCCATTGGTTGTGCACTCATAGCCCACAGGTGTACACGTGCCGGACGGCTGAGGTGCAGGGTTGCTGCGCCAGACGGACAGGTAGCCACGTGGCTGGTGGCATTTGTACGATAGGCTTAGATATTTTAATAATTTTATCCGTACGTAGTAGAAGGGTAGCGATTGCGGTGCAGGTTGAGCTCGAGGTGCAGTACTTAGTGCACCTCGCTCCCCGCTACCCACACTCAGTAAACGGTAAGCACCACCGTCCCGAACTACTTTTGTCTCTAAAGCAGACCTGAGACATTACTCCGTACGGGACTCAACTAGGTTTACAAGCCGTTCGGACTCTTCGCGCGTATCTCGACCGCGCCTGACGTACCTAACCGCCCAGTCTTTCCTACGACCGCCCGGTGCTGGCGCTCGTCCCCACGCATCACCTCCCCCCCGACCGGATCTCGTGACCCATCACGCCCCGCTACGCACGCCGAGCGGATACTGCTTCTAGGACACACTTTCAATTGTGTGAATTAGAGTCACTATCTCACACTGGTCTCCCGACCTAGAAGTGGGACTCGTGACTTTCCGTACGGATTTTAGAACGTTTTGGATAACGAACACGAGATGCAGACACGTGACGCAAACGTAGAGTCGACCGCAACGGTCGATGTCGAAAAAGAATTGGCTCCGTCCGGCGAGCCACCAATGCAGACCGCTTCGGACAATGCCTCGGTTGGCCGCCGCAGCACCCGTAGCACTGCACCAGCTCCGGACGTCCGATTGGAGAACCCCGAGGCGCTCGTGCGCAAAGCTCCTTGCTCCTCCCGGGCTTCTCAAACGCCTACCGACCGGAATTTAGGCCCGTCAATAAACCCAGAGGGTGCAGCACCGCTCCCTCTACTTGCCACTCCGACCGGCCTAGTGGCAGCCGAAATTCCCGCACGGACGCTCCCAGAACTGTGGAAGCAGCTCGAGCCCTATTGGGGTTACAAGCTGAAGAGCGAGCTTGCTGCTCGTGTCCCCGTTCGGGTTGAGCGCTACCTGCAGGAGCGCCTGCCAGAACTGCTGGCAGAACTGATTACCCCGACGGTCCGCCAGACCACCGAGGCAATCCTTCAGCAGCTCCTTCCGACCGGACTTGGTGCCATGAAGCACGAGGACCGTACGGCAGTTTATACGGCAGCGACAACGCTGCCACCCCTTCCCAAGTTTTCCCTTGGCCGACCGGACCAAGCCCAATTACACACCGGACGGGATGAGGAACCCCACCCAGAAGGGGGCCATCAGAGTGCCCCCATGGTCCCAGTCCTCCCGGTGGTTCCCCACCGAGATGATCCGAACGGAAATTCAGACAGCTCCTCTTCTAACGAGGGAAGAGGGGGCCGCCGTGACAGGGGCGGCAGAGCTGACAAGTCCGACACGGATCGCCCTCGCCGCGCACGGAAGAATCGTCGCCGCAGGAAAAAGCGACATTCCTCCGGTTCGGATACTGATTCTGACCGCTCGGATAGTTCCGATGCCGTTTCCGGAACTGATAGCGACTCAGACTCCGACCGTTCTGGCCGCAGAGGCCGCTCCGACCGGTATCGTTCCCGTTCGGAAAGATCCGCGCCTCGGCGCATCAAACCACTGAACGAATTGTTCACCAGGGTGGTGAATTATCGTACGTACCGGCTAACCAATCGTAGCCAATCGTACAACTCGCGAGTCGCGCGTAAGATTACGCGCTACCAGAAGAAACTGAATGTCCAGATGAAGGGA
Organism: Gracilariopsis chorda; assembly: GCA_003194525.1. NCBI lineage: Eukaryota > Rhodophyta > Florideophyceae > Gracilariales > Gracilariaceae > Gracilariopsis > Gracilariopsis chorda. The sequence goes on from NBIV01000540.1 coordinate 10,182, forward strand.
CATTCGTTTTCCGGAGCGGATCCGATATCCGTTCTAAACTTTTTACAGCGGTTCAAGACCGCCTGTAACCATAACGGACTGTCCGAGGGAGCAGCGGTATGGTGCTTCCAATTCTACCTGACCGGACCGGCTCACTCACTGATCCAGTCACGGCTCATGGGAGAGTCGGGCGCCGTGGATGTACGACGTGGCGAGATGCTCCGCTCATACTCCGAAGTCGTCAACTTTTTATTGACAACGTACGCAACGGATGAAATAATTGCCGACGCGTACTCCGAGGTCACCCTCTACCGTCAGTCGTCGGGTATGTCCGAAACGGAGTATTCACAGAAGCTGTGGAACAAGGCCCTCCGTTGCGGCAATGTATTCTCCGACCGGCGTTTAAAGTCTCTATTCGTGGAAGGATTACTTCCTTCCATTCGGGCGAAGGTGAGAAATCACCTTACGACGCATCCGTCCATCGGCTATGATGCGTTGGCGAGGTATGCCGAATCGTATGGCGACACCAGCCGTTCGGTACGACGACAATCCGTTCGGCTTGACTCCCTTCCCCATCCCACGGGGAAAAGGGTGGCCGCTCGTACAGACCGTCGGAGTGTCCTAAGCATGGGGAGCCGTACGGATTCGGTAGCCTCCGACACCGATGACGGTGAGGCCGTCCTGGCATTTACCCCGGTCGGCTCCGCCCCATCACCCCCCACGACGCCGTCAACCGCGACGACCTCGTACCGTTCGGGACCCTCCCGATCGGATTTTTATAAGCCTGCTGACGCTCGGGCACCAACGAACCGACAGCCGGACGGGAGGCAGTTGATGGACAAACCGTGTCGGATTTGTCTGTCACGGGAACCGGACCACTGTCAAATGATCCCTCCGAACGTTCGGGATGCTCTGCTAGCCGCTCGGGAACAAAACTACCAACTTCGCAAAGAAGAGAGTTACTACAACCGTAACACTCCCGGTCGGTCCAGCATTGGGGTCCGGACCCCTGGGTCAGCAGACTCCGAACGGAAACCTCCTGCATACGATCACGTCAACCGCTCAATAATGGCCGTTGAAGATCACGGCATGTCCGAGTCGGAAAACGATGTGGAGGGAGCGTAGAGGCAACGCCCCCTCCGAGGTCGGAACGCCTCACCCGAACGAACGGTTTAGATTCTTCGCCCAAGCCGGACGAAGTGTACGTTGTAGATGAGTATGAGCCGACAGCCCCAGTGGCCCTTTTAAAGAATACCCACTATAAGATAAACTTTTCTGTGGGATTCTCCCGCTCGGTCTTGTACCCCCTCACCGGTGTACTTGACACCGGCGCTGGCCCTAACCTCATCCACGAACGGAACCTCCCCCCTAATTGGGAGGAGCATCTCCAATCCCGTTCGTTCACCAACATCACGGATGCCTCTCGGAATCGTAGGAACATCCGTGGTGTTGTTCCCCTACTCGTACACATCGGAGCTCTAACCGTTCGGATCCCCTTTCTCGTTGCCACCAACCTCGCGGCCAGTTGTATTCTCGGTACTTCTTTTATCGATAAGTACGTCATGCCAATACTACAGACCCCCCTCCTGGACAATAATCTTACGTCACTCCCACCCCGTGGCAATTCAATCTTCTGCCGGTCGGTCCTCTCGCTCGCCGGGAGAGCACGTACCGGCTACCACTCGGAAGACCCCTTCTAATAAGATACGGGTCGCCCGACCGGTCGTCATACCCCCCATGTCGGAATCATCCGTCCGGGAAACCACCAAGGCGGCCGGCCTTGCATTCTTGCAAGGATATCACCGTTCGGCTAGCCGGCAGGAGTTAACCCTCCTGGCCAATGGCATCATGGAACTCCGTCCGGACGTACCATTTTACGTCCAAGTGGCGAACTTTTCCGACCGTCCGGTACGCTTACACAAGCGTACAATCATCGGATTAGCTCTACCCTCCCCCATCGCGTTAATCACACCGGAATTTCCGTCACGGAGTGACGAAACTAAGGAGGGGGGACCCTTGCCTAATTCATTTTCCGATACGGACAACGCAGCTAACCCGCGCGTTCAGGCGCCACCAAAGGATCCGGACGATTGGATATCCAATATCCAATTGGCGCCCGAACACGAATCCGAACGGACGAAGATTGTCGAGCTACTGCGCCCATTCCGGGATATGTGGGACGGCCATCTCGGACGTGTGGCAGCGGCAAAACACCGCATTGAGCTGGAACCCGGCACGCGGCCAATTTACCAAATGCCGTACCGTGCGGGCCCCGCTCGTAGAGAACTTGAACGAGCGGAAGTCGAAAAGCAGCTCAGACAGGGCGTTATTGAGCCCTCTATATCTGAGTGGGCCAGCCCGGTCGTGTTTGCTCAGAAGAAGGACGGTAGCCTGCGCTTCTGCGTAGACTACCGCCGCCTAAACAAAGCAACCGTACGGGATACCTATCCACTACCGAGGATGGATGAATGCATCGACTCCCTTGGGGAGGCGAAGGTTTTCACCACCCTCGATGCCAATAGCGGATATTGGCAAGTGGAAGTGGATGAGACCGATCGGGACAAGACTACCTTCACCTCACACATGGGGCTGTTCAGGTATTTACGAATGCCGTTCGGATTGAAGAATGCTCCGGCGACGTTCCAACGTGCACTGGATATCATCCTATCCCGTGTGAAGTGGCAGTACGCATTGGTCTACCTTGATGACGTCATCATCTACTCCAGTTCGGTAACCGAGCACTACGAGCACGTACGGACAATTCTGACCCTACTCCGATCGGCAGGCGTGACGCTACGTCTGGACAAGTGCCACTTTTTCAGTAGCACGGTCGACTACCTTGGCCACATCATCCGTCCGGGCAAGCTTCAAGTGTCCACAAAGACACAAGAAGCAATCCGAGCGGCTAAGCCACCGACCAACCAGACAGAGCTCCGATCGTTCTTAGGCCTGTGTAACGTCTTCCGCCGGTTCGTCAAGAATTTCGCTCGAGTTGCGGCACCGCTTAACCGCAAGCTCGAGAAAGGCCAACCGGTCTGCTTCGATACTCTGTCCGATGAGGAATACCAGGCGTACGATGAGTTACGGCAACGGCTCATTCGACCGCCTATCTTGGCAATTCCGCGCCAAGATATGCCGTACGTTCTGGACACTGATGCCTGTGATAAACAGGTAGGTTGCGTTCTCCTACAGAAGCAACCGGACGGCGACCTACTCCCGATCGGCTACTGGAGCCGTTCTTTGTCGAAACCCGAACGGGACTACACCACGACCGAACGGGAATGTCTCGCCGTTGTATGGGCGATATTGCACCTCCGACCGTACCTGAAAGGCCAGAGGTTCACGCTCCGCACGGACCACCACGCATTACGGTGGATACTCAATCTGGCCGATGCCACCGGTCGGCTAGCGCGATGGCGCCTGCGCCTCATGGAGTACGAATTTGACATCGTACACCGACCGGGAGTTAAGCATCAGGCAGCCGATGCTCTTTCCCGAATCCGAACGGACGGCGAAGACACCAACCCCCTTGACGAGGAGGTGCCGTGCCTCCTGATATCCGACCGAGCGGAAGAAGACGACGATTTGGTCGCCGATGTCACCATCGACGGACAGGAGCACCGAGGCGTCACGCTGGACACCCCGTGCGGACATGACCCGGTCGGAATTCCAGAGGTCCTCGCAATAGTCGAGGAAGAGACGGACGTCCGGCCAATCACGGTCGAAGAATTCGTCCGAGCCCAGGCCGAAGACGGATATTGCAAGACCGTGCGGAAGGACATTGGTAACGGTGTCACGCTATTCGACGTGAACCGGTACGGAATTATCGTCCGACGCTCCCCCTTGGATGGTGCTCTCCAGCGAGTGGTGCCCCGTGCACTGGTACCGCGCGTGCTGTATCTCGCGCACTATCCGCGCTTGGAAGGGCACCCGGGCGGGACCCGCATGTACAATACCCTGAGGAGGGATTTCTACTGGCCGCAAATGGCGAACGATGTGTTCCAGACCGCACGGGACTGTCGATCGTGCGCTGCCGTGCGGGGAACTCAGTACCGGTCGCAGAAGCGACTCAAGCTGTTTCCCGCTGCCGGACCATTGGAATTTGTCGCAATGGACATTGTCGGTCCATTCCCGAAGTCCGTCAACGGCTACGAGTATATCCTCGTCATTACCGACCGGTTCTCTAAATTATGCCGCGCTATCCCGCTACGGTCAACCACAGCTCCCGTGGTTGCCAGGGCTTTCCTGGAAAACTGGGCGTATCCGTACGGCATTCCTAACCACCTACTTACCGATAACGGCCCGCAGTTCGTCTCCAAGTTTTTCGAAGACGTCTGCGCCGCACTGGGGACAAAGCACGTGCGGACCACGGCATATCATCCCCAGACGAACGGTCAAGCCGAACGGTTTAACAAGACACTGGTGCAACGACTGCGACACTATGTCGCAGACCACCAGTCTAACTGGCACGCTTACGTGCAACCAATTACGTACGGATATAATCTACAGGTCCACCGCAGCACCGGGACCACGCCTTTCGATTTGGCGTTAACCCGTGTCCCGCCGAACGTAATACTGGATGAGCCCAGTTCCGCAACGGACCCGCGAACGCCGGTGCAACCGACGCCCGCACAGATGAAGCGTTACACTCTACGTCTTTTAAAGACGACACTTCAGTCCGCTCGGAATCGCCTCACCGCTGCGCAACGGCGTTACAAAGAGGACTTCGATAAATCCGTACGGCTAACTCCAACCTTCCGAGTGGGACAGGAAGTCTTTCTAGACCGCCCGGCTACTACTTCGACCGATGCGGCCCTGGAGGAGCACGAACGTACGTCACGGAAGTTTTCATTGAGAACGACCGGTCCGTACGTCATCATATCCGCGACGGACACCACCGTGACCATCGACGTTGACGGCGTTCATGACACCGTCAGCATCGATCGCGTCACGTTGGCCCCCGCTCGGCAGTCGAAATCGCACGGCAGGAGCCCCCCGGACGGAAATGCCCAAGACACGCTGACCGGAAGCACTCCCGCTCAATTGCGAGATACCCCGAGCGGTACAAATAGTTCCAAGCGGACGTCCCGGCCACTAACACCTAACACACCCCCAGCCACCGAATTGGCAGAACCGGACGGCAGAGTGGATCTCCCTAAGGCGGGAACCTCACCAAACGGAGACACAACACCTGCCCGGGACCACGAGTCTTCCCCGAACGGAAACCGACCGCCAACGACGTTGGCCGTTGTCGACCGCATTGTCGACCACGGCCGATCGGCCAACCACCCGTACGGAAGATTATACCTGTGGTGCAATCCCGGTGTGGGAAAGGCACCCATAGCAGCTCGAAGCCTTGCTCTCTTGGAGAGGTAGGCCCAGCTGGGTAGAGCCCTCCGTGTCCCGTATGACGGGTGTAACTCCGTCGGGAGCCTGGATGTACCTCGGAGGTTTAGGGGTTAGAACGGGTCGGAACCACGGCTGGTCCGGAAGTAGCCTGCGAACAGTGGAACAAAAGAGGGAAAGGGACCACCCGACGGGGGCGTGCGGAAAGCGGGAACAGACCCCGGAGGGGGGTGCCGATACACACACCCGAACACGCACCGCGCGGCGGCTAGGGGATATGAGGGGAAGGGATGGTCTCACGGTCTCACGACACACGTCGGTAATATCAATACCCAAAACTGGGGCGGAGGTAGGGCCTGTACGGGCGGTCACACGACAACAACGAATACCACGAGTGGTCACAACCCACTGGGTACGACGAGCACGGTCTCCTCGGTGGTGCGAGTCGGGTGAAACTATCGGGCAAGCGGTGTACCTCCGCGAGGAGCTAGACACTTCGCATGGCGAATAGAGTCAGAGCCGAACTCTTGTTACTTTTCTTGGTGAGCTCTGCCGCCGTGCGGCCGACGCTCAAGTACTAGCTCAGTGCAGTACAGTAGGTAGTGCACTAGCCTAAGTAAAATTAACCCCTAAACTATACTAAAATAAGTAGCCATTTTGGGCCTCCTGGCCGGGGCTGTAGCCACGTGTCCACCACCCTTGCCAGGCAAGTACCACAAAATATGAATGTTCCCATAACCACCCTGGGTAACCAGACCGCTAATTAGCCCGGTAAACGGGGGCTAAAATTCATGCATCCCGCTTCATCGCTCGCACCGAGTACACCTCAGATATGAGTTTCGCCATCGCCCGTACGCGGGAATGCATTGCACTACACATCCCCCTCCTTAAGGGCCGAAAACGAACGCGAGTATAGGCGTGAGGAGATGAGGCGCGAGGGTATAAATAGTCCCGACAAGGGAATCGCCGAGATACCGGTCTCCCGTACCAACACGGTTACAACTGATCAACCCTCAGTACCTTCTTCAACAGACTCTGCGCCCCTCTCTACTATGACCAACACTCCGTTTTCGAACGACCCGCCTGCGGGCGCCCCGCAGGGGACTTCCGCGAGCGGACAACCTTCCTTCGCGACGCCGGGGTCGTGGGTTCGTCACCCAACCTCTGGGTTCCTCTCCTTGCCTCTGCCTGGGGGATCGTCTCATGTTCCAACCATGGATGCCTCGGATGCCGCGAGTATCGCCGCCTGGAATTCCGCTCAAGCGATACCGATCACTGCGACCGCCGCCGGCTGGGTGTCACCATCGACACTTTGGGCCCGCAATCCCCGGGAAGACGCTCTCCTCTTTTCGCGTGCGCCCTGGTTCCACCCCACATGGGTTTCCGACTCGGACCTCATCGACTCCTATGTGGAGGAGGGCGAGCTCCCAGGGGGACTAGGCCGGGATATGGTCGACTCCTTCGACTGGAGGACGCGTATCGCGGTAGAGCCACAGTTCCTCGCACGGAAGCGCACCAGATATGGTTTCGAGACGCTGAATGAAGCCCGTGCCGGGATGGCCAAGGTCGCCTACGACCGTCTCGCCCGCGCGAGTTATCCGGATGAGCTGATACCAACGGAATACAGCTTTGACCTCTCGCGGTACCGTACCTACGGTGAAGTCTCATACTGCGAGAACCTTGCTGCCTACCAGCCATCTACACCGTTCCGGTCCACTCCAATAGAAGCCGGGATGCTCCTCTGGAGGCGCCCAATTCTGCGTGCAGAGTTCCGATATCTTCGTCGTCCGAATCATCGCGGATCCTTCTTCGACCGACTCCGGTTTGAGCGAAAGGCGCGCTCCCGCTTCGGGTTCCTGGTACCATACCAAAATCTCGAGGTCGAGAGGCACCGCCCATCCGCGATGCGCGGCCGGTATGCACCTCTTCCCCATTGGTGGAGCAGGTTCGAAGTCCCGAGGGGATGCTTTGCGGAGATGCCTCCGTGCCTCAGCTACATCGGTTCACGATTAATCAACAATCCGGATTCCGGTTACTGGACTCTCTTCCTCGCCGAATGGGCTGCTCGCGTTGCCGCATTTCTCCTCTGGGAGGTGTAGGACAAGAACCGTCTGTGGTACATTCCTCCTCACCTACGCCAGGTTATCCGCCAATTGGATCTCTATATCCCTCTGGGATCCGAAGCCAATGTGGATGAGATTCAGTGCCTTCTGAACACCATCGATATGGTTAACTGGGATACAGTCCCAGTCTCCAACGTCCCTGACGGTGAGCCTTCCAGGCATGATCGCTCTCCAGGCCGGAGAAATCCAAACGCTGGCAACTTCGTCTTCTATGACCCTTGGGAGGTATCCGTGACTTCACGGGCTCACGCGCTAGCGTTACGCGATGTACCACGCTCCGTTCCGCGAGGCCACCCGGTTGGGTTCATGTTTTCCGATGACTGGCACGGTTCCTACGAGGATGATCCAATGGTGGATGACGACCCCGATGAGGTGGGGGAGGCCGTAGCCCCGGTAACGGCGATGGTCAACGATCTCGACGGATCCGGCCAGCATGTGGCTGCTCCAGATGGCTGGAATATGGCCGCCAGTGCGGCTGCTTCTCCGTCTACCGCATCTCCGGTCCCCGTGGACCCTCAGGCCGTTGCCCTCAGGGCTCACCTCCAGTCCATTGGAGTGGTTGCGCCTTCCAACCTCACCAGCGTGAGCGAGTTATTGGCTTTCGCGTCTGCGAACTACCAACCGCCAACGAGCGGCTCATCCTAAGTCAGGATCCTGGACCGTGGCACGCACACCTGATATAGGTTAGCGCTTAACGCTCCATAGCTTGTGGTAAACGACTTCCTTCTTCTATATCCGTATGTCCGGACTCTTCTTTTTCTTCTTCATAGCATCTTCATGCTGGACCGCTAGGCGGTATTCTTCATTAAACCGTTACTTCGGTCGGACCGCTAGGCGGTGTGACGTCCAATGACCATTGGTTTCCCTATCCAGTCCATTACTTCGTGTAACCTTCTGTAGCCAGATCTCTTCCTGTGTCCTCTTCTCTTCGGAGACTTCTCTTCCGTCTTCGGAATCTTCTGCATAGTGCAGTGTATCGTCCTACCCAACCTGGGCCATGTCCAAAGTGGATGGGAGTGGGAACCGCGTCCGGCGGTGGTAGGTTATCACCTTGGAACGAGGAAGGTGCTGAATGGGCTCCCATGTGTCCTCTTCCGGGGGGTATCCGTACCATCGGATTTGGTAAAACCACACTCCTTTGGAGTCCAGAACATGATCCACGATGTGGTCAACGACAAACTCCTGGTCGTACGTAGCCGGTTCCTGACCCGTCATGGCAGGGCTTAAGGGGAGAACCCTGTGAGGGGACTTGCCTGAAATTGGCGCGACCCTGCGGGCAAAGTCAGCTTTCCTCGACGCTGCGAGTGCTGGGACTTGATACCGCATTGCGGTCTTTCCGCTTCCTAATCCTCTCCTTGTGGGGGGGGCCTTCCGTTCTAACCGGATTCCCCTATTGACGCGCAGCTCGCGAGCTCTTCTCCCACGCGACCCGTGCAACTCTGGTGAGTTTGACCGTTCACGGTGAGGGAGGCGGTTCACTACGGTTCCGACGCCAGGAGGCGGATTGCCATGCATCACACACTGTGATTGGCTGGCCGCTGGCGGCAAGTGTCGCGCGCGGTCTTTCCACGACGCGGGTCTTGACTGTACTCCTGACGCCGGCCGGCGGTATGTACGTGTACACCTTTCCACGGTTTGGAATTTCGGGCTTCGTCCGCGTGACAGTAGCGTCACAGTGTCCATTTGTAGTGCTCTGCGGTAACGCACGCAGTGTCAACCACACTCTCCGTGTCCGCGGTTGCTTTTCAGCTCACCACGAAACTGGTTAGGACCGAGGTTGTATGTGCTCCGTGCTCGGAGATATCATTCGCCACATTAGTGACCACACCGAGTCCGGTTCACTACTTCCTCCTTCGCTACCCAGCGACTCGCTCGACAGGAGTGCATCCGGGTCCGCGGAGACGGCCTTCTCGCTTCGCGATGCGTTCAACTCCTCCCTGCTCCGGGGGTGCTCATCCGACGATGCCGTATGAAACGGGACACCGTCCGACGCCGGAGCTTCCTTCCGCGATGGCGCGATCGATTCCCGTCCCTCCCCCTCCTTAGGTGAGAGGGCGGTGGGTTCAGGATGAAGGACCTCCGCGGGCGGAGTAACGGTTAGGCGTTTGGGGTCAAGCGTGCGTTGCACGATACGCGCGGCGCGCCCAACCGGTTGATCGGCAATTGGAAGATCCGAGAGTCCCCGTTTCGGGTGCGGTAAGACGGGTGGGCGGGACGGAAGCAGATTATCCGTTGGCCGAGTTACGAGGTCATCCTCCGGGATTGTCACGAGCGGTGATGAGCCCTCAGGGGGCGCAGGCGCGTGGGCTACGCGGTCGCGAGAGACGCGTTCGAACTGGTTATCGATGTCCAGTACGACTGTGTCGTCGGCGACGGAAACCACCCGATAGGGTCCATTCACTATCGGTGACAACTTGTGGCGCTTCTCCTTTTCGGGATTATAATATTCCTTTCGCAGGAAGACAGAATCCCCTTCCGAGACCTGGGGTATCGGGGAACGAATCTTCGCGTCGAAGTTCTGTTTGTATGCCTCCTGGGCTTTTCCCATAGCCTTTCGGGCGGTAGGGACCATGTTCTTCAACCATTCCTTCCAGGAATCTCGATATAACCTTGGTGAAGGGTACCCCGAGACGTTCGGTTGCGCTTCAATAGCCATGGGTGGCGGAATCCGAGACAGGACCAGCTCAAATGGAGCGAGGGTCGTGACCCGGTGTACCTGGGTGTTATACGCGTACGTAATAGCGTCCGTGTACAAGTCCCATTCCATGGGGTGATCCGCGACATACGCGCGCAGTGCGTTGAGCATAGTACGATTGAATCGTTCCACTTGTCCGTTACACTGCGGGTGGTAGGTGGTAGTAAACATATTCTTGATTCCCAAGATTCTACATACGTCCTGAAAGAACTTTGAGGTAAATTGAGATCCGTTGTCGGAGAGTAGGTGTACCGGCGGGCCGTAAGTAAAGACCCAGTGGGTTACGAACGCACGCGCAACCACGTCCGCGGTAATCCGTTTAAGCGGTACTGTTCTCACCAACTTTGAGAAGCGGTCAGTAATGACGAGAAGATACTTGTAACCACGTTTGGTTTTGACAAGCTCGCCCAAGATATCAATAGCGACATATTCGAGTGGCGCCCGTGCCGGGAATAGTGTTAACTTCTTCGAGTACTTCCGAAGTTTTACATTATTCTTCGCACATTCCACGCACGAGCGGCGAACTGCATAGCAGTCAAATGCCATAGCAGGCCAATAGAAGTCCCTGCGAAGGGTCAGGTATAGTTTCCTCCCGCCGGGATGTGCACCCAGCTTCGCGTAATGCGATAGATGCAAGACGCGCTGCTGCAGCGTGTGAGGTACAACGATCTGTGGGGTCCGTGTCAGCAACCTGACTAGGTAGCCTCGATCGTTCACCGCAAAGGGTATCTGTGCGCCCCCGTTAAGACGGGCACGAATCTGGGCACAGAAAGGATCCTGCTGTTGTTCACGGATCATTTCCTCAGAGGATATGGGAACAACCTGGTCATCCGGAGGATCCGTAGGGTTTTGCAGCTAGAATATCGTCACAGATGTCATCCCCATTCACGTCTGGGTTGTCTTCTTCCGTTCCCTCCGGGGATTGTGCCATGAAACATGGTATTTCCAGATCGTCGACCGGTTCGGTTTCCGCTGATGTTCCTAAGCGCGATAGGGCGTCAGCCTGAGTATTCAGGGATCCCTTCTTGTAGAGGACATCAAATGTAAATTCCGAGAGTCGGAGACGCCAACGCATGAGGCGGCCCGACGGTTCTCGAATTTCGAGTAGCCAACGGAGAGCCGAGTGATCGGTGTGAACCTTGAAATGGTTACCCATAAGGTATGGGCGAAGCGTTGCCAACGCCCAAACAACAGCAAGACACTCCTTCTCGGACACCGAGTAGTTGCGCTCGTGAACGTTCAACGAACGTGACCAATATCCGATCGGATGTCTTTCTCCTTCTTCCGTGACTTGAAACAACGCACAACCCACCTGGTGGGCACTTGAGTCAGTATCCACTTCGAAAGGTAAGTCCGGGTGCGGTAAGGCCAGAACTGGCGGGGACGTTACAGCGTCGACAAGAGACGAGAATGCTGACGACTCAGCCTCGTCAAAGACGTCCAGTTCGGTAGGTTGTCCTTTCCGGAGGAGTGCGTTAAGCGGTGCTGACAAGTCGGCGAAGTTCGGGACGAATCGGCGATATACATTGCAAAGTCCTAGGAAGGATCGAAGCTCCGTTTTGATTAGTCGGATGTTTCGCCTCTCGAAGTGACTTTCACTCTTGCTTCATCGATTGAAAGCTGTCCGGGGCGGATGATGTGCCCCAGATATTTTACCGAATCGGCGCAGAACTCACACTTTCCCAGCTTCAGGGTGATGCCCGCGTTGCGGAGCACTGTCAAGACTTCCCGGACATGGGACAGGTGATCGTCCAAGTTATTGGAGAACACTATAATGTCGTCCAAGTATACCAGACAGCTGGTCCATTTGAACCTCGCCAAGAGGATATCGATTGCCCGTTGGAATGTAGCTGGGGCATTCGTTAGTCCAAACGGCATTCGCTTAAAGCGATATAGTCCTTGATGGCACACAAACGCGGTCTTATCACGATCTTCTTTCCTAATAGGGACCTGCCAGTATCCCGAATTGGCATCGAGGGTAGTGAACACCGTTGCGCTCCCCAGGGAGTCAATGTACTCGTCCATTCGTGGAATCGGATAGACGTCCTTGACAGTAACCGCATTCAGGCGGCGGTAATCCACACAGAAACGCCATGATCCATCGGCTTTCGGAACAAGGACAACAGGAGAAGCCCAAGGGATTGTGCTGCTTCGATAACTCCAGCTCGCAGCATCTTCTCCACCTGAGATTTCTCTTCCCCCCTTGCTTTAGGGCCTGCCCGATATGGGTGCTGTGCAATAGGCCGTGTATCCGGCAACAAATCAATCCGATGTTCGGTTACCCCTATCGTCCCCAGGGAACCGTCCCACATGGCGGTAAAGTCCCTGAGCATGTCACGAAACTTCTCACGATGAGATT
>NBIV01000541.1:0-27691 GCA_003194525.1 Gracilariopsis chorda
ACCTTTACACGGGCTCCTAGAGATTACTTGAAGGCTTCCTTGTACAGAAAAGCAGCCGAGAATATATATTGGATCATGTACTGAGCTACCGCTCTGATTATTGCATCACTATGACACTGACACTATAAAAGTAAGGAAACAGGTGCATTGGAAGCGGAGACGCCCAAAAAACTATTTCCTCACTCTCGCTCAAGATTTATAGAAGGTACCTCGTTCCAATAGCACATGGCTCATCATGTCTGCTGCAACCTAGCCGTCTTTGATGTTGAAGTATACTAGAAAGCCGTGATTCTTTGTAAAATGTTGAAACGTTGAATGCGTCCTTTGCATATTTGATGCGTTAGATTTTCCCTCACAGTTTGCCTCATTGACGCTGGTTCTGGTTTCATCGATCCTGAAACTAGCTTCTTCGCTCATCAGTACTCCAGGTTGTATGTCATCCGAATTCACTCTTACCTTTTTCTTTTGAAGGCGTTCCTAGTTCTGATGGACGTCCTTGACTTCAATCTGAGTATGTTCGTGATTCTTTGTAGATATTGCTACAAAAGCAGTGGAGTGTTGAACGATCATATCATATTCTGCATCAATAATGCTACGGGGTAGAGCCATATTGGAACCAATATCTTCTTGCATTATTTCAATTGCAGCTATACGATCTTCAAAAGACAGCGATGAGCTAGACAGATTTGGCTGCCAATAAAACGCTCGGGTGCTCCCTTCAAAAGGTTTAGAATGATACGAATTGCTGACAATGATGCGCATCATAAGAGTGTTTGGATATTTGTAAAGCTTTAAAACGTTCCTCTCCGCTTTGATTGGACTCCCATCTTTCAATTCTCTTCGAGCCGAGATTATTCTTCGTAGTTGCGGTCTGGGACTTCCTTGCTACCTCCATGGCTGCTAGACAGTCTCTGAATCTATACGAGACATCTTCGGAATAATATGAGTGTATTTGGAGCGTGCATGGCTGTTGTGGATCACGCATGAAAGCTAAATGAAGGCCATCCAAAGGTCTTGAAATCTATGTTTCTGGCCTAGCTTCGACGTGTCTAAGTGGATGTTCCAAGGAGCGCGAGGTGGCATTCAATTTACATTGTAACTGCAATCCTTTGAAAGCAGTCACACTCCACTTGCCATGCGCGCGACATTCGAAAAATGAAAATATTGCAATTTTTTGCGAGAGGTGTCCAATTAGAGGATACTCAGGGTAATGTGTGAACTTAAATGTAGTGTGAGACTCCTAAGTATTTCACTCCAACTGGGCTTTTCAAAGGGCAAAAAGTGTTTTCTAGAAAGTGCTGTGACACGGCTGACTCTTTCTAAGCAGAAAAAGGGCACCCATTGTCTTCGAAGCACTGAAAAAGTCTTAGCGGAGGCAAATAACTGTGCAGGAAGATGTCATGATGTGATGCGCGCCTTTGCCGTACTCATCCGACTAGAAAACGCATTTTATAGCAGTGCACCAAATCGGTAAAATGATGCACGTTCCATGACTCATGCAGGGATGATGATCGGGGGCGCGATTGAAAAATAGCTAGTTGTTTTATTACGAATCGAAAAGAGTTGGATTTCCAATCTTCATAGGCGTTTTTTGTTTGGGGACCTTTCTGTCCTGCAGAATGCTCACTGAATGCTTTTAACTCTTCCCTTCGCTTTGAATTTCCATTTGCATGTCCATCTCCTCCACTATCTGGTACCATTTTTGTTCACGTTTTACTGATTCTTCAGCCTTCGCGTGTCATATTCATGAAAAGAGTCATTCTGTGTCGCCCAAGCAACCTTTCCATTCATGCAAAGCTGTATGTTGAAGAACATCTGAAGCTTTTGATCACAATCACAACGCTGCAAGTTTCTATGGAGCAGAGAGGATATGTCGTCTACCGTACATTACGAGACATACCCTAGACGGCTCATGAGGTTCATTGAGGTGGTATTTGAGGCTTCTATTCTATTCCAACAGTGCCATGCTCGATTTAGCCTTCAGCAAATGAAGAATCATTTTTCTAGCAGAATATTTGCATTTCAGACAGAGCCGAGACGGACTATGACGCAGATGGCTGGCAAGTAATTAGACGTGAAGGTGACGAAACATCTGTTGATCGCTCATGCAGCCTTCGAGCCAAATTTGGTCAACCGAAAGATAGATTAAATGGAGCTGAGAAGAAATTAATTTGCTAGAAAAACAAACTTCTAATGAAGCTGTGGAATAAAAGCCTTCTTAAGAGGTCGCAAAAGTGAATGTGAACAGGACTAAGGCAAAAAGAATGAGAGTTGGAAGTAGGGTAACCCAAGCCTATACGGGAGCCTCAAATCACTTCCAATTCCAGTTCTTCTATTTAGTATAACTGGTTTGTTTTCAGATGAGCGCGATTCTGACACAAATATTCAGGTTATGCGTCACCAAAAAATCAAGCTTTCCAACACGGTAAAGAAATTTATGGTAATGGAGCCATTGAGGTAACATATCCAGCTCATTTTTCATTAGTTTCTTCTGAATACGCCGTGATTTGGAGGCGAAGAGCTGATAAAAATCAAAGTAATGCCACCGATCGTGGTGTTCGAAAACACTGTAAGATATCTAAATCTGACTAGACCGTGCTTTGGTACCGAAGTGCAAAGCGCAATTCTGAAGACGTTGCAGATAGTGAACCCCATAACACGGAAGTAATTACGTCAGAGTGTTCTGTTCATAGGACTGTAGATTTTATTCTTATCACGATAAACATATTAAACAGGGCATGAAACACAGTTGCAGACTCCACAAACTCCATGGATCACATTAGAATCCGAAGCGAAAACGCTGAACGAAGGTTTCGAGAGGTAGACGAACGGTTCTGAGGTCCACAGATACGTCTAGGTTGGGGTTTAGGACCGGTATATATGACGAGATTGAAACAGGTCATAGCAGTTCAACAGAAGGTAGGCCTTTGCTCCAGGGTCCTTTACAGAGACGTAAAGAGAACCGTGCGGAACGTGCAAAGAAGCAGAGATATTTGATTTGTTCCAAGTTGAACACCCTTTAAAAATGTTCCAGTGCAGTTCCCAAAGATTGGACTACTTCCAATGACATGTGGTTAAAGATGCAGTCAGGAACGCCCGAGTGAGTAGTCGCGTGAGGTTATTCTGCATGCTTGCTACACAGAACTTGAGAATCATGTGTTGCATGTTTTCTCTCCTCTCCAGAACACAATGTGTTTCCTTAAATCATCCGCGTAAAGTTCACATTTTGATATGTATATGAAACAAGATCGATCTCTTTCACTCTTGTTTACAACAACTACAGCGATTCGACGCAAAGAACACTAAATCCCATCGTTCATGTTTGCGCGTCTCTTTCTCTTGTACAGCGGCTACTATTTCGAGATATTAATGCAGAAGGAGATTCAAGATCTCACGTCCGTCTTATAATTCAGTAGAGCAGCAGGTTCATATCACGTGTCGTTCACCTACAAAAAAGCCCAGAGGTACTGCCAAATTGTGATGCATGAATCCAATATCCATAAGAACTTCATAGAACTTTTAATCAAGAATCTGATATTCGATATGAGTGGTAACGCTTCCTTTGCCTGTTAAAGAAGTTTTACATTTGTAAATGGCAAGCATTTGGTACGATCATGTCGAAGGTATCCATGAAAAACAATCGATAACCGATGGATATCTCAAAATATGGTTATTCATTATTCGGAAATGCGACACATGCCTCTTGGTTTCTGACTATCGGGTATAATTGCGTGCCAGTGATGTACGCAGGACAGCATCAACAATTCAACGAGCAAAATTTCAAGAAAATGCACTGCTAAGAGATAGAAACGAGTGCTATTCTTCAGTGCTCATCGCCCATATCGTATTAGTTGCCTCGAATATTACTAGCAGAGAGGGAGAAAAGATTGCTCAAAATTATGTCACATGATTGGTGGAGACTGAGAACATGAAATAACATGAGGCGTACTACCAGTAGATGTAGCATCATACACTTACTTGAAAAAAACTGTGAATCTTTGTTCCTTTTCCCGTCAGGCACCTTTCACCCACAAATCTCACGCGCCAAACCAGTCGAAATTCCTGTCATAAGACTCTGTGACCGCTTATCTGTCTTCATAACCAAGACATCGTTCCAGCTTCGGCCATATATGATGTTGGCAGTGTCTTGAACATTTATGTCTTCTCGTTTTCATCGCAGTAACCACTCTGTACTGCGCCTTTGCTTTGTCCTTTCTGATTCCGCCGTCTTTGGCTTTCATCCAGGAGATACAAAAGGAACCACTTCAGCGTGTCGTGAAATGAACAGAACATTGTACGGGACCACCGGTTCCTGCTTCCACGTGTGGGGTACTAAAGAAGAAGCTTTCTGTCGAAATCTCTCCAAACATTCGCACCTTTCCAAGCCACACAGAAGAAAAAGAAATTCACCATAAAAGAGAAAATAAAAAACGAATAATCCAACCAAAAAAAGCCGAAGGGATCACGGGAGAGATGAGGTGCGAAAAATATATTACGTGCAAAGAAATGCAGCTATTTGCGGACTTCAAGAACAAAATTTTGCATTCATCCAGTTCACTCTGCATGATCAAAGCCAGTACTTGTGATTTGGCAACTTGCTTGTGAAGGAATATTGGTATCGACCATGGTCAGGACAGTTTATCACATTGCCAGGTGGTTTAACATGTGTATTCTTGGTGCCGTTACAAATTTTAATTAAGACACTGGCTCTGATTTTGCAGTTAAGCTTGATTCTAAGAATAAAGAACGACTTTTAAAAGTTTATTTTATTCCCAGAGAAGTACGTAGATGCACGTTGGATAAGCGTGCACAAATAAAAGTGATTCTGCGTGTAGGAAATCACGCGTGGTATGGTATCCTACGTAGTACACCATTCTCGACGACGAGAATAAAGGCTATAGCATGCACAATTATAGTCGAGGTACATTTCTTGTCCGACAATCGCTGGGTATTACCCGTTTAGCTCTCGTTGCTACCGGCCTTCGGACGCTGCTAGTGCGTTTGGCGCTGTCGTTCAGCCCGTTGGGCTACTGGCCACTCTGCCGTATGAGTAAACAGCCAAACTATAGTGTCGCCCCCGACACTTCGGTTCGCTCTCGTACCATGGTTAGTGAGCATCGCTTACTGCGAGTCCAAGACTGCGCCGACATAGCAGACGTACAAACCTGGGCTCTAGTGCAAGGTGTTAAGAGCACAGGTGCAGTGGTTGAATTGGTGAGAAGTAGATGGTGATGATCCTATTGCAAAGTTTGGAACATCCATCAAGGTTTATATAGAGTTTCTATTCTAGTTCTATCAGTGCCATTACTCAATGAGAATTCGTCCGGGTTAAATGGCATGATGTTTGGTGTTTGTGCTGGCCTCCATACGTGACTGGTTTACCGGGTTCAGTGCCGGATCCAGTGGTTTGATGGCTTGGCAAATTCCATGAATGCTGATGAATTGTCATCAAACAAGGTCTTTGATGATCTGGCCTGGACCCATGGTGCCAGTGATGACTTGGTACGACTCCCTCGGGAATCGTCCAGGACCGTTCGATCCCTGCTGCACCGTGTGAAAGGTCTGTCAATGTTATGAGTAGTAGGCAACGTGTACTTTAGAGCCAATATGTCCACATGGTAAACCAAGACTTCTTTGAAATAAGCATGTTGTCATTTCATATTGATAGAGCGTCACGAAGATGTCAACTCGGCTTCGAAGCCAGTTCGGCATGGCAATGGGTAACAGATCTCTCCAGGAGTTAAAAAAATAAAAATAGCTGGTTTTTGCACGTTAGAACTGATGCTAGAGCCAACTATATTCAAAGAAAGGTAAATAATAACTAATTTTAACTTCGCTCTCCCCTACCAGTAGATTCGACCCGACTCGTGACGGAGATTTTCTTAGACTCACAAAAACCCAGATTCGGGAGGAACAGGGAACAGGTCATGCTGATTTTCAGGTTCCAAGGTGAATGGGACTTGACCTTCATCCTCGAAGCGGTTCAGGATTTCATCAATTTTCTCCGTAAAGCTTCGTTCACCCGTGAGGTGTCCATCACGCGCGACCATATAGTAGAAGGTAGGCATTTCGAACATATCGTACAAAATAGTCAGAATTCCATTATCATATTTGAAGAAGAGTCGGTGCAGCAGTATGTCGTTCTCTTCGATGTAGAAGGGTCCACGGATTTGGGCGAATTAGAACGAGATATGGTAGGCTGCCCAGCAAAGACGTAGCCTGGTTGCTTCAATGGCAGTGATTTCACCCATCCAGTGGTATAAAGATCTTCCGCCGAGGTTGATATTGTTGGAAAACTCTCTTGCGCCTTCGTCATTGGTGTTCTGATTCATCCTCAAGGTTTTTTGAGACGGGGATGCTTAGCTCCTTCTCGGTATGAGTACGTTCGTCTTCTTATACTGCAAAAGCAGTGCTTTGCAGTTCTTGAGGTCTCTTTCTTTCATCCAAGTGTTCTCATTATTTGGGTATCCAAGCCATTTGAGGAGAAATTCAAATCGTCTGGCCCGTTTTTTTTGTGGTTGACAATACATTCTACTTCATATTCTTCTTTCCGATCCTTCAATGTTACCGGGATGGGATAATCAGGCTCGGTACTAATTTATTTGTCTTCTCGTTAAGGCTTGAGAACACTAGCGTGGAACAAATCATGAATTTTTGACTTCATTGTATGACTCAAGTCTAGACTAAATGGTACTGGACCAAGTTTTTCTGTAATCCTGAACGGTCCACAGTATGGGATTTGTAGTTTGGACTTCTTTCCTATGTGGTCCGCATTGATGTTTCTTGTGGACAACATCACTTTCTGCAGGGGGACCGATTCTTATCGATGTATGACTTTGAGTAACGGGTCTGTTCTTCAATCTGTGTTCTTGCTTCAATTGTTGCTTGCTTCATCGTTTCTAAGAACTTGAGAGATGCATAATTTTCTGAAATGATGGTATCGAGCGGTAGTACTCTTGGATGGTCCCCGTACGTTAAGAAGAAGGGTGTAAACTTTGTGGTTGAGTTCTCTGACGAGTTGTATGCGAATTCGAAGTCTATGAGGTGCTCATCCCAATTAGATTGCTCAACTTTGACGTATGTTCTAATCATTTATTCATTGTTTTGTTCATTACCTCGGTTTGACCATCTGTCTGTGGATAATATGCTGTTGATGTTCTTATCTTAGTACCGACGAGACGAAATAGTTCTTTCCAAAAGCTGCTCATAAAAAGCTAGTCTCTGTCGGAGATAATTACTTCGGAGAGGCGATGATGTCTGTATACGTGTTTGAAATAGAGTTCTGCAGTCTGGACTGCAGTGAAATGTGAATTTGTTGGTATAATTCTGATCAAATTAGATAGGCAGTCTACTACTACGTAAAATGCACTACTCCCATGTTTCGTTTTGGGAAGCGGTGTGATGAAGTCAATTGAAATTTCGGCGCACTTATTTCTCGGAGGAGTAAGTAGTTGTAGTCGACCCTGGGGTTTCTTGGTTCCCGATTTTGTTTCTCGACACTTCAGACATGATTTGACGTACTCCTTAATCATTTGGGTTAACGATTTCCAGTAGTATAGTCTCCGAATCTTTTCATATGTTGTCTTAAATGCTAGGTGAGCTGATATAGATTGATTGTGGTAGTCTTGTAATATCTTTAGTCTTACTTCTTCTTTTGGTAGGCAGAGTGGTCCTTCCTTATGCAAAAATCCGTTTTGTTTGTAGAATAGGCCCTGCGGAGATTTGCATAGGTTTCTGAATTCCTTGATGTTCACATACCCGTTGATGAATGCGCGCCTATCTTTTTTGGATACTTCACCAAGCTGGGATATACCATTGACTTTGGAGGTTCTGAGAATTGCTTCCTGAGGTTGTGACCGGTTATTTAATTCAGGGTTCTCAGCGTGTTTCGGGTATCTTGAAAGAGTATCTGCGACAAAGTTGGACTTCCCTTTGATCGGCTGAAAACAGAAGTCAAACTCAACGATTTTTTCCAGCCAGCGTACCTTTGTTGCAAGCGTTCCCATAAATAGAACTTTTTTGTTCATCGTTGGTAATGTAGCTGACCAGGAAGTAACCCACTGCAAAGGACAAGTCCTTGTGCTGCAGTTCCATTATGTCCGTCGGACGTACCCTCCATTTTCAGCGACCCAGCTCAGGACCGCCCGACATGTGATGCGGCACAGCCGAATTATGCTCCCAACGACCAAAAGTCGGAAGCGACTCAGGAAGAAACGAATCAATTTGATTCCCTTGCCTTGTAACAAGTCTCGAAAAAGATGCGTCGCATTGTGATGAAAATGATTAGTAAGCTTAAGAATGTGTGGAGCGGTAGGCGCAGGAACACCCAAGGATCACCCCAAAGTATCAAAATGGTTGCAGAGGCCAACCCCCGTGCACTCTCAACCCTATAGAGCAGGGCCCAAGGTGAGAGAGCATGAGCGCACCGAAGTTAGCCCGTACTTGGAGCAGCAGTTATTGAACCTTTGAGGTTAGAATGGGCAAGCCCAGTTGTCTTCCGTCCTAAACAGGACGGTGGATTACGTTTCTGCGTACATAATCGGCGTCTCAACCCTCTCACCGTGAAAGATACCTATCTTTCTTTCCGTATAGACTATTGTTTAGACAGAGTGGGCAATGGCCAGTTCCTCACGACGTATGACTGCAACAGTGGCTACTAGCAGTTGCCATTTGGAACCGAGGATTGGAACAAAAAGATATTTATATGTTATGCAGGGAGCTATCAATTCGTTAGGATGCCCTTTCAGCTATGCAACGCGCCCGCCATGCTCCACGGGACCGTCGACATCCTCCTGGCAGAATATAAATGGCAGCACTGCCTGGTGTACATAGATGATTTTATCATTTTTTCGGAGACCGTGGAAGACCACGTACGTCAAGTTGATGACATTTTCATCATTTTCGGAAATAAGGGTTAGCTCTGAAGTTGACGAAATTTCCTATCTTTTAGCGATCGGTCGATTAGCTTGTCCATGTTATTCCATCCGTGTTACTTAAAGGACCCGCCAACAACTTGGAGGCTCTTAAAAAGGAGACGCCACCTACAACACATACTGAATTCCGGTTCTTCCTCGAGATTTGCCACGTCTACAGACCTTTTGCCAATATGAATGCCTCGTTAGAGACGCTTAACACGAAGAAATATTATTCAAAGCTGCCTGCGCTCACTCATAAGCAGATGGAGATATTTGACGCGCTCAAGCACGCTCTCATGCATACACCAATCCTCACGCTGCCAACGGCAAGATTGCGGAAAAGGTTGTAATTGATGCCAGTGCTGGACAGATAGGGTGTGTCTTGACAGAAAAGCTTGACAGAATCTGTAACCCAAATGAATACTGGAGTAAAACTCTGTCTTCAGCGGAGCAGAACTACTTTGCTACAGAGCGAGAATGTCTGGAAGTTGTATGCTTGACCATTCTTCGGCCTTATCTAGAGCGCACGTCCTTAACGTTCATCATCCTACCAAGCCTTGAAATGGCTTTTGGATTTGTCGAGTTCTGACGTCACTAGTGGATTACCGAGGTGGAGGCTACGCATCGTGGAGCACGAATTTGAATTCATCTAAAAGAACAATTTGGAGAACCTGGCTGAAGATGCACTATAGCGCATCCAGAAGGTTTGTGAGACCACCATCAAACCGTCGGAGAACATTCCTTATTTCCTATCCAAGCCGGAGGCTCATCAAGACCAAGAACCGTTTTGTGCGGTCGTGCATCCGATGGATGGTATTTTCGACCTCGACGAACACGAAGTGACAGACTTGTAATAGGAGGAGCTGTTTGCAGAGCAGGCCACTAGTCCAGTTTGTATAGAGATGCTGGAGAAATCCTTGAATAACTGGAAGGGTTTAATTTATACTCATGGAGAATGACTACTAGTCCGTCGGTCCAGGTTGGACCAAAGTGAGCAGGTGCTCGTACCTAAGCCTCTCCGAGATCGCATGATGCATATGCATCATTACCCGCGTGCGGCAGTTCATTCGGACCGACGAAGGATGTGCGCGACCATGCATCCCAGATTGTGTTGACCAAGCATGACTGCCGATGTGTATCGAATGGTCAATGAATGTGACTCCTGTGTGAACCATAGAATCTCTCTAAAAAGAAATGCGTCACGCTTGAAACTCTTACTGGCGACTGCGCCGTGGGAAAGTGTCACCATCGACGTACTGCGCCTGATCCAGGCGACAAAGCGCGAGGTGATCGTTACCTATTAGTGATCTTTGATCGCTACTAAACGTTGACGAAGACCGTCCTGTTACTGTCAGGTAGTGCTTTCACAGCCACAGAAGCGTTCAGCACCCATTGGGCGTTTGTGTACCGCCCCCCCGTTACTGTCCTCTCTGACAACAAATCCGGCTTTGCTTCGAAGTTATTCAGAGTGTGTGCCGAATCTTCTGCATCATAAAGTTCCTTAAATCGACGTATCATTCAAATGCCAGGCAGCCAAGCTGAGAGGTTCAACAGAATCATTTTGCCCTACTAGACGCAGTTTGTCGCTGGAACTCAGCACATATGGGAGCCTCACAGCGATGCGCGGACTTTTGGCTACAACAACCAGTTGCATGATAGCATGAGGCACTCCCATTTTGAGTTGGTACTCCCTTGGGTTCCCGAACTATTGGTTCAATAACGTATTAAATCCCTGAACAGGCGAAAGAATGGAGAGGTGAAGATGCAGAACCTGGCACATCTGCGCCAACTCATTCTGTGAGCTATAGAAACCTTGAATAAAGTGCAAAAGCGCTACAAACCAAGATAAAACGCACCCGTCGTCGAGCGAAATATGCCAAATCCCAGGGCGTATGTGTAAATCGGCAGGAATGTGGATACCGAGAAAGCTAGGGTATCGGGTGAGCAAGTCTCACGAAAGGTGCCCTGGAAGGTGAAAGGACTTTTTAAAGTGCTGAGCACTGGCACAGGACACAACACGGTTCTCATTAAAAACAATGGGCGCAAAGAGCGTTTTAAACTTGGCTACGTTGTCGTCGGGGCTTCCAAGCTCCCAGCGGACACGCAAAGTGACGAAGTGGTCATAAGGCGGATCGTGGGTCGTACCCAAGTAACAGCAGAGGACCACCAATGTAAGGTAAGATGATCAGGGTTTACGCCAGAAGAAAAAACCTTTCGCGATGCGAAGTATTTACCATGTAACCCAGTGCTTCGGTACTGCCGAAAGCAGAACATCCCCGTACCCGATAAGAACAAAGCCCATCCTGAGACCGAAGTGGCTTAACGTATTCCTCAAAGAGGGTGACGGTTCACCAAATGCCGCGATGTAATACCATCGTTGGTTTCCTGCTAGTTTGGTTGGAAATCTGCAGCAAGTACACAACCGCCATGCGAAAGAATACATCCGTAGTTTGCACCAGTTCTTTGCACTGCCCAGCTCGATTGCATAACGCGCCCTGCTTTCGTAATGTCTGAGAGACATATTCATCCATGGTCCCCACTGCGACACCATTTGGGCGTGTTACGTCCTTGCCAATGCACGGTATCCATTGGCTACTTCGCAAATGTCGGTAATGACATATGGATGTAACACCCACAGGCGTGCGTCTTCGGCACGTAGCAAGTTCTCCGCTTTCGGAAGCCCAAGAGGCGGCTTTGACTCACCATGAACGCATGGAAACCTGGCAGGTAGATGTGGTATCACTGCCTGGTCAGACGTACGGAGCACGCCAGCTTGAGAGGATGGTGCAGAATACCGCCAACCGAAAAATTCCCATCGGAAATAGAAAACATGTCGCACGTGACAATCTGGCTGCTCATTGTCATATTTGGTTAGTATTTACCTTTGAGTGAAATTGGCTCCATCATCAGTTTTACTAGTCTTCCTAGTTCTATTCTACTGGATCCCCTGAAGACATTGGCTTTCTATATGACATGTGTACCTGTCCTCAAAGCCGAGTTGACATCTTTTGTGACATGCTGTCAATATGACAATACAACATAATTATATCAGAGAAGTCTGGGATGCCCACATGGATGAAGTTAGCTCCGAAGTACACGTTGCCTACCACTTGCAACGTTGACAGACACCTCACATGGTATAGCAGTGTGTCGTATAGTGGGGTTTTCTACCAAAGTGGTGTTCAAAATACCAGTTCGGTGTGTCAGGTGGGTGATTGGACCGGGGCGGTATGTCGTAATATTTAACTTTAATTTTTAGAAATAGTTCTAACTGCTAGCTACAGTACTGAGGTGCACCACTAGGGTGTAACTCAGACGTGGCACACGTAAATGGGCGAGCTCGACTCCCGGTGCTATGTCCACGGGGAGTCAAGCTCGCCCACTCTTAAGGTGAGCGTCAGCATCCTCCCGCGTCAAGGTAAACGGTAGGCACCCCTTCGATAATTTCATACCAACTTGTTTTTACTGTCAACCGTTTTGGTATCCAAGATCTTATCAGGTATTACTAGTCCGCCAGTCACGATACCTAGGGACTACCACGCTGGTACGTAGAACTAGCCGACTATCTCGCACCTGTAGTGGTTTGTGCGGCCACAGACCCTACCGGTAGCCCTCTTTTCCCCTTCTAGGTCGAGCCCACCCGGCGCTCCCTACAGCCGAGGTCCACACGAACTACCCATTTGGTCATTGACTGTGTTCCGTTATACCACACAGTGATCAAATGTTCATGAAGGATTCCCAAAAGATCCGCGCCAACTCATCGCGGTCACCATGGGCTCATGCAATATCATCAACACCCTACCTGTTACTGATCCTTGCCAAGGCATTGTGGGGAAGCGCAATGCTTTAGCACAAGATGCAGACCGGTCGGACGTGCCTCAGTGGTCAGTAGAAGGATTTTCTAGAAAGCCCGGGCGGAAGATGGGCTCGGTGATCCGAACAGTAGATGTCAGGAGACGCCGGTCGAGGGCTGCGGAGCCGGACGGGCAACTGCGTCAGGCGTGGTCAGGGAGCACGCGTAGAGTGTTGGCGGCCGTGTACCGCTCGTGGATTACCGTGCGGAGTAGTAGTACAAGCTAGTGGGCAGTCTGTATCGCCAACTAGAACAAGAAACTAGTCCGTTTGGTGGGATGACGTCTGCATTTACTCGTTCATGGGGGTCGAGTGGTACTGTCATGCTAAGTAGACCCGCCGGCCCCGAGGTGCACTTCGGCGACGAAGCACCTCGGCAGATATGGACCAATGGCGGGACTGCGTACGTACTACCTAAAAATTAATTAAAAATTATGTAGGGTCTTGCTGGCACGTCTGCCCTTCCTTCCGGTCGGACACGTGTATCCCGTCCCAACAGTCCCCAGGTGCACCGTGCCGGTCAGGTGCACTCTTGCTATCTGTCCACCCTCCGGTCTCCCACGGTATCGTGCATCGGTGTTCGCTGTCGTCTGTCATAATCTGACGCCCGTACGTTCGTTCTACCACAGTCATAAAACAAGTCATCAGGGCTGGCGGAATTCGCCAAGTCATCAATTGACTAGGTTTGGCACTGAGCCTAGTAAACCACCAACATATGGAGGCGAACGAGAAAACCAAGCATAATGCCGATAAACTAGCACGATTTCGCATCTACTAATGCCACTGATAGAAATAAGCGAGGAACTCTATATAAAACCATATGGATGCTCTTACCTTCAACTGGGATCAGTATCATCGACTATTCTAACCATTTCAACCATTTCATCTCCGTTCCTAACATTGGTAACATTTGCAAATAAGTATTGCACTTACCTGAAACTGGTGACCATCCAGCCTTGGTCGATCTTGCTACACAAAACTACTCATGTTTGGATGGGCTACAGAGACCCAGATCATACTGAATGTTTATTTATGACCGACCAATTTTATTGTGTGTTTCCAGAGCGCTGAATACTTCGATCCAGGTTTCCGCCGTCTCCGCCGTCGGAATACACCAATACCAACGCATTCTTCGAGCCACAGTCAAAACCGCCGCCTTCACCATCCGTGGACCGTGCTGACCCTTGAACCCCCGTAGCTGACCACAACCTCTCCTCCAAACCCCGTTCGCTATCATTTGAACCATTCGACAACCTCGTTTCCCTTGACCACCAGACGCCTGGTACTCAACCACCATCTCCTGAGCAAGTTTACAAGAACCAGAAACTTTAGACAAACGTCAACAAGCCTCTGTTGGGGGAAAACCTGCAACGGTCTACACAGTCAGGCACCTTATTCGTCAAGCGTACGCCTCAGCCAATCAGAAGCGCAGGATTTTCTTGCCGATCAGTGACGCAGGAAACACCAACTTTAGCATACTGAAAACGATCGCATCCACCGCCAGCAGAAGCGTACAATTCGATGTCGCCTCCGTACATCAAGGTGTGAAAACTGCAATGTACGCTTCAACAGCCGCACACAACTCGAGAAACACCTTCACGGTACCAAGCACAGAAATAAGGCGTTATCGGAAACGTCACCACCTGGTCGTTATATTTGCCGTATACCATCTTTCAACAAATGGCAGCACTTCAAAGAACCAAAAAAGGGCAATAAGCATCGACTGGCTAAAACACACTAGCAAAGACGTCAACATAGAAAATTTAACGGCTGTTTTAAGCCCGCTAAACACAATTTTGTGAAAAATAAAAATTGGTCGTTCTACCCTTAAGCTACCATATCTGGCTGTGTTCGAGCTTTCGCTGCGCCAAGATTACCAATCTCTGTCAAAAAAGAACTAGCCGTACAGGTCTTACTTTGTCCTTAATTACTTAACATATTGTAAACGCGATTGAAGAACCTCCACTTCAGCCACTCCGATAAGCATCCCAGTTCTTACATCTAAAGGATTTGAACTCTAGACCCCAAAATATCTATCTACTGCCTGAAACTACTTGGTCACATCGTAAATTTTTATTTTGACAAGCTGCAGAAGAAATTGCAATTATATTTACCGAGATACAATTTTTTGGCCCGATACTTGATTTTACGTAGTTTTGGGAACCTTGGGCAATGCCACGCCCTCTCTGCAGTCCTGTGAAAACCAGATCACTCAAAGTCTTAGACATGCACTGGAAGATACATGTGATAGAATGGAAATACTCGAAAGTGAAATCGAACAGAAGATCTCATCGCTGGAGTCTGCCCTTACCTTCGTTCTTAGGTCAACAGGCATATCTTCGTCTACGCCAAAGATCAATAAGCCTTCTTTGTTTACTCTAAATCAGGATATTGATAGCTGGGTCACCCACATCTGAAACTTTCTTGAAGAAACGTCAAACGATAAGGTGCTTTCCATAGCACTCAGATATATTGGTAGAACTGCTCACGAGTAGTACTTTGCCGCAAGAATAGAACAGACTTTAGTACACTCCAATAGCTATATGATAGGCTGAAGACTTGCTTCAATAAATCAAACAACAAAAGACTTGCTCGCGACAAACCGAGCAAGACAAAACAGATGAAAGACGTCCGGCTGTACAATGAAGACGTCTTGAAGATCATACTACATATTCTTAACCTCGGTATAGAATAACGGTTAGACAGACACACAAGACGTCTGAGGAGCTTTATTGGGAAATAAATTTGTGCCAAGATATACACATCCGCCTCGTACGCGATGAAGGATGCAGAAAGATTTCAATCAGTGTATAAAAGATGAGGTTTAGAAGATTTGGCACATTGAAATGTGGCCTCTGACAGACTTACGTACATTTACCGATGAAAACTGAGAACCTGAAGTTAGAGTACCTTACCGTGGAGACCAGATAACATTGCCGCAAGTACGGACTTTGCGTTCGCTGCAAAGGATCAGGGCGTAAAACAAACGATCCGCATTGCCCGGAGAAAGCCCAGAAAAACTGACCGACATACTGTCAGTTCCAATCAAAAGCACTGTAACCATATATCCAACCAAGATCTCTAGACTAAAATTAGGGTTGAAAAACGCACGGAATACCCGAGTGCGAGTACCTACTTACGTCAAACGAAATACAGACTTTTAACGTCAAATATCGCGCTACTCTTTGAGACTGTAGCTGTTTCTCTCTCCTTGCCCCCTTCCATCCAAAGGGGTACAGAAGGGGGCCCTTTATTTATACTGTTGGAACGTGTGGCTCGTGCCGCACGTTCCAATCAGTGGACCAGAACAATTCTGCGTCCGTCTACAGAGACCCCAGTACCAGGACCGTCACTTGCAGAAGCACACGTAAACGGAAAAAACATTAACGCGTTGTTTGATAAAGGATCCAAAATGAGCTACTTTTCTAAATCTTTCGCTAAATGCGTGGTAATATCTACAATCAGAACACTCTACCATGCAGATATGGCGAATGGAGCAACTACTGTCCTTGAAGAGATTGACAAAGAAGGTGTCACATCAGATATGAGACAACTCAAAGAGATAAGATGGTTTGCCATCTGTCCACTTTACGGATATGACGCAATCTTCGATAAGAACTGGCTTTACCAGTACAACTCTTACGGCATCCACAGAACAAATGTCATATCACTACGCCTCGAAAACAAACAATTTATCATTCACGCTAGCTGGAAAGGAAACAAGAAAATGACGGCACTCAACGCTATAAAAGACGAAAGCGGCGGTGCTTTACGAGAAACCATGAGGCAGGACAGCACTACTCTGCTAATGAAAGAGCTATTCTGTCTCGTGAACCGACGCATCTGCAAACGCAGATCCACATTAAAACGCGTTGCCGAGGCATACCTGGCACAGAAAGGCATTCTGCAACTGGGACACCGAAAGCAACTGCCGGAGGAGGTTGGGCTTCTAACTCTGACGAACATAACGCTTGAATGCACACCGTGCAGTAAAGATGACCCAGCGGAAGAACAAGCCACGGCAACACGCTTGTTGATCCAAAGACAACCTAAAGGAGATTGCAACATTTGGTGTGACGGTTGTGTAGAGAAATATGAAGGAGACGTGGCTGATCGGTCAAAGAGAGTAGCAGTTTGTTGGGACGATGGCTGGTTTGCGGGAACTGTGAACTACATTTCAAGCACAGCCTCGAACGACTCATGCGTTGAAGTGTTTCGTAGAAGCCAGGGTACATAACCGATCTTGTGGATTCACTACCATGACGATTATAAAATGGCGTACAAGATGGAGAACGATACCTCTGCCATTGATTCAGACGGACACTCTTTGGAAGTCCAATCTTTGCCACAAGGAAAAGTTGGAGCAGCAGCGTATGAAATATGGCGGGAGGATTCACTGTATACGGAAAGCGAAGTATTGCCTGCGGGATTCAATTTTTTCTCCTACACAGCAGAGATTCGCGCAATGGATGCAGAGCTAGACAATTAGCGAGGAAACCGAGAAGTTCATAAGAATCTTCATGGATTCTTATGCAGTTGTCGAAGGGCTGCAAGGACATATTCGTTCTCAGTGCACTGGATTGCAGCGCTTAGCTCTCAAGCTTCATGCACTCGGCAAACGATGCAAGGTCTATGTTGTTTGGGTTCGCAGCCACTGCAGTACACCGGAAAACGAGCGGGCGGATAGACTTGCAAAGTATGGACTTAAGCTGCCACTGGAACAGCAACTTGGTGCCGGTGGATTTTGCGGGCGTGAAAGTGCAGCTAAAAGAGAAGAGCAAGAGCAAAAGTGTTTTGAGGAGTAGTGTGGAATAGGAGGCAAAAGAGGCAAGAACAGCAGAAGTAACGCTCGCTCAGTTTGCGACGAGGCATGCCCCTTCCTTACATCCAGTGGGTTCCTATCTGAACAAGGAAGTAGTGCGTTGTGAGTGTGGTACAGCAGTCAAGAAAAATGTGGATCACGTTCTGTTCCGCTGTCCGCGCACTGACGGAACCCGTCGCAATAAACTCGCCGCGGCTAGAGGAAGAGGAGACAAATCGCTTTTAGAAATAATTAAAAGTTTTTGGCATTCTTCAAGAGAGAGAACCACCTGTAATTAGATAGATCTCCTGTCGCTTCGAAATTAGGAGCGACGGACCATACTAAAGAAAGAAGAAGAAGAAGAAGAAGAAGAAGAAGAAGGATCAAATTGTCGTTCCAGTTCTCTCTCTCTCTTTGTTTTACGAACACGCATGCATTAATTCCTCGTAGCGCGGGGGTTTGCTAAGAACCCCGACAGCTTATAATACCTACTCCTATACCATAGCCTGGAACCACAAACCAGTAGCCGTGCTACACTCACTGGCCTACATATGATACGAAGAAAGTATTAGGTCCCGTAGGTGTCTTCAACCGCTGAAGCGTTTCGTTTCCGACGACTATCGCCTTCTTCTCTGCACCTCTTCATTCATCCTCTAGAGATCGTTGGTTAAGGGGCACACCACGACAAGGCGCTTCACATGTACCGCATTGGCCGCCATAGAAACCATTGACGACGTCTTTTCGCCCAATTCTCATATCATCGGCGACATCAGACATAAGAACCGGCGCGTAGCTTGTAATATCATCCGATCCAAGCGTAGTCCTCCGAGAAAACCCCGGAAAACCCCGTTCAGAGGCTTCTTTGGAGCCTTTCCTTCGAGGGAAAAATTCAGGGAAACGGTGCTTGGATCTCCTTCTGACAACAGGCTCGTGACCGACTGCGTACGTGCAGCTGGACGGGGTCCTTTTCACGACTCTCCACCCAGGTCGGCAACCTGCAAGCTGACGAACCGCCTGGACGAGTTGAACGACCTCTCGGATCGGTCGTCCCAGTTGATCACGCAGATGAGAAAAGAAGAGTGACAAAGAAACAACATTTTGTCTCGATTATACTTTGTATCCCTAAGGAACTCGATAGGATGGCATCTCAACGCGCAGCCGATGTTGCTTTATCGCAACTAGCAATGGGTCACACACCATGCTTGCGTCTTTTGGGATCTTATTTATCGAAACGATGATTGGTTTCCAGGCATAGGCCGTATGTGCTAAACGATGTGGACCATTATGTTTTAAGATGTCCATTGAGGCCCTTGTCAAGAAGACTTTGCTTACCAACTACACAAGAACGACAAGGACTGGGGATTTTTGAAATCTTCAGAAAGTGGCCTGAACGAATGCTGGGCTTCCTAGTGAGAGAACGCTACTTTCAATTGAAGCGTTCTGCACTATGTAGGAATAAACTAGTGTACTCGTAAAAGAGAGAAAGAACCGAATTGTCCAATGCTTGCAGCAACTGATTATCACAATGCCTGTCTAGCATTTTGCAAATCGGCTGGAATTGTAACAAAGTATTCTCGATGTTTTCAAGACTTCTAGTAGTGTGGATAACGGAGTGTTACACTCTTGAGCCGGTTCCGTAGTCAAAAAAATGACAATGAATGTTTTATTGTTGTCTGCTCGTTTCTACCCCTCACCTGCACCGCTCCAGTGCGATGGCAAGAAAGCATGAACTCACCCTTATAAAGAGACAATTTAGGTGAAGCAGCGTGTGAACTTCACACATTGTGAAGGTCTGAGAAGAACTTGAACCCGATGGGTTTGAGCTTCGTTCTTACATTTGTAGATACTGTCAGTACTAGTGCCTAGGTGTAACAAACGAAAGAGTTCGGAGTGGTCGTGGCCTCGATCTGGCTGAGCTCTTGCCAGATCCAGGTCTACAAGCCTGTATGTAGTTTTAGCTCTTCCACAGAAGAATAACGTTCTTCAACTAAATACTAACGAATAAAACAGAACTACAACGATAACAAAGTGAACTGGTTAGGGGTACAGGTAAAACTCTCTACCGTTCCGTTACACTCACCCCGTCATAGAACACGTCTGAACAGAGCCTGATATAGAGCTCTATCACTCGATCAGGGTTGTCAAGAACGGCTTTGAGCAGAACAGCTCAAGTAAGCTTCGTGAGCCAATCGGGGTTTTCGAGCTCACCCTTCACAAAGCTAAAAAGCGAAAGAAAAACCAAGAACGTCCCAAATCCACATACTATTCAATTTGTTAAGATTTGAACAAAGCACACC
Organism: Gracilariopsis chorda; assembly: GCA_003194525.1. Taxonomy (NCBI): domain Eukaryota; phylum Rhodophyta; class Florideophyceae; order Gracilariales; family Gracilariaceae; genus Gracilariopsis; species Gracilariopsis chorda. Next base: position 19,866 of record NBIV01000541.1, read on the forward strand.
AATTTTGGCCACTCATGCGCTCTTTGCGGGACCTCAATGCTAGTTCGAAGCATAGGGCTCTCAACAAGGCACTAGCCAGTTGTTCGTACATCTTACGCTCGTTGCCGAACTCCATCCTTATTGCTTTTGATACGTATATCGTTTCGAAGCCTGGGGTTCGCGATAAGAGACTAGTAATTCGTGTACTAAGGCCGAATTAGGGATAACAGCGACAACTACTTATCTCTCCTAGACACTGACATATTTTTGGCTTTCGGATGACTACTTGAAATGCTACCACCGAACAAATATTCTTCCAATCGTCAACTTTTAGCCATCCACGGAAAAATCTTGAGGAAGACGGTAAAGAGAAAAAATACGGCCGAAAAAATGCCCAGCGGAGGATGTGGTTGTAGAATGACGTACACGGGCTGCCTGTAGAGGAACGAGGATCATCTTCATGAATATACTATAAACAATCGCTGGTCCGACTCGCCTCTTGAAACGGGGATTGTATCACGGGTACCAACGGTATCCCTTGGTATGTGCCAAGTGGGTCTTTAGAATCAATTGTAACTGAAGGTGCACACATTCCGTTTGCTCATTGTAAGACTCCAGGTGGAGTAACCGTGGTGGCAGCGCCTTCAATCGCTAACCGTGCGCAAATTCTAGCCTGGAGCTGGCATTTTTGAAACCCTGCTGTGGAATCTAATATCGCTGGACACGCGACTACAATTCACTAGCAATGTCCACTTCTACTTCTCAAGCATTCTTTTGCGGGGGCCATTCGCTGGTTTTGTTCTTCAAGTTTGTGCTTTCGCCGCTATGGCGGGTGCGACTCTGTCATTCGTACCGAGTGCCATGTCTGGTTCTGAGAATGGTTGCAGAGGTACGGCGAGTTCGATGGGAATGGTCGTTTTATACAATTTGGTGCGATGTGCTGCAGTTGCACTGGGTTGAATCATTGTGGTCTCAATTGTCACACGATGTGGGAGAGGTTTGGAGATTGCGATTGTCAGTCGATTTCTCAGCGACAAATTGGGGCTTGAGCTGTTTCTGTGATCGATGGTGTGCACAGCGTATGATGGAACTGGCGTTGAAATGCACTTTGGCAGCCCGAAACGGCATATTTGTTAGCGACGCCGGCTGAAGAGTAGATGAGTGTGCACTACGAAATGGTGATGTGGCCGATTGTGATTTATAGTCGCAACGAAATGGTTGTGCTCAAAAACATTCGAATGACTCTCTCTGAGAGGGCTGCACTCATCCGGGAGAAGCACGGCTCTCACTCATTCAAATGACCCACGCAGAACGACATGCACCCGTTGCGGAGTAGTGCAAGCGTTCCGTGGAATGCGCAGAAAGTGTCAGCGCAAGTAGAAGGTTGTGTGAGGTGCAAGATTGCGCGGATGACGACGATTACGTGAAGCGAATGGTTGATAGCGCTGGAGCGTTTTATGTTGAGTACAAGCTCAATGCATGGCGCTGTCGCCGTGAACGTAACTGTAATCTAGTAAAGTGCAATACGCGGTGCAAGATGCCGCCGGTGTCCGAGAGATGTTGATTCAACGGTACTAATGACAGTAGTACAAGCAAGAAGTCACGTACGATAATGCTTTGAACAGCAAAGAAGTGTGCTCTGTCACCAACTGTGGTTGAGGTGCAAGTGGCCGGACTGCGACGCACGCAACTAAACGCATCGTCGAGGCATGGCTGCCGTCAGCTCCTCGTCAGCGAATTATTCGGCACCTTCTGTCAAAATCGCGGGAGAAATACATGTCACCACCGTTGAAATTTGCAACCTCGCATTCACACGTGGCCAGCAGTGGTCCCGCCTCGCCTCCATCGCGCACTTCCCGTTGGCCGGCGAATTTCCACGACTGCACTTGGGACCACGACAGGTCGAGCGCGGCGACGGTCGGCTGCCACGCCGCATGCGTCGACGTCATCGCACACTCTCCGCTGCTCACGTCCCACAAACTGCTCACGTCCCGTCGACTAACCGTCACAACTTTCGAACCGTGCGCGTCCACCGCTACACGTTTCGCCTCACATTCCTGCACAAACATCGATCTCCCGTCTTCCGCGTTCCACACGCGCACCGTCTTGTCCCAAGACCCCGACACAATGCGCGTGCCGTCCGCGCTCACAGCCACGCACCGAACCCAATCAGTGTGACCGACGAGCGGCGCCGTCAGCGCCTCCCCGCTCTCCGCGTTCCACACGCGCACCGTCTTGTCCCGTGACCCCGACACAATGCGCCTGCCGTCTGCGCTCACAGCCACGTACGAAACGTCATGAGTGTGACCGACGAGCCGCGGCGTCAGCGCCTCCCCGCTCTGCGCGTTCCACACGCGAACCGTCTTGTCCAGAGCCCCCGACACAATGCGCGTGCCGTCCGCGCTCACAGCCACGCACCGAACCCAATCAGTGTGACCGACGAGCGGCGCCGTCAGCGCCTCCCCGCTCTCCGCGTTCCACACGCGCACCGTCTTGTCCCAAGACCCCGACACAATGCGCTTGCCGTCCGCGCTCACAGCCACGCACGAAACCCAATCAGTGTGACCGACGAGCGGCGCCGTCAGCGCCTCCCCGCTCTGCGCGTTCCACACGCGCACCGTCTTATCCCAAGACCCCGACACAATGCGCTTGCCGTCCGCGCTCACAGCCACGCACGAAACCCAATCAGTGTGACCGACGGGCGGCACCGTCAGCGCCTCCCCGCTCTGCGCGTTCCACACGCGTACCGTCTTGTCCAGAGCCCCCGACACAATGCGCGTGCCGTCCGCGCTCACAGCCACGCACACAACCGAAGCAGTGTGACCGACGAGCGGCGGCGTCAGCGCCTCCCCGCTCTGCGCGTTCCACACGCGCACCGTCTTGTCCCGTGACCCCGACACAATGCGCGTGCCGTCCGCGCTCACAGCCACGCACGAAACCCAATCAGTGTGACCGACGAGCGGCGCCGTCAGCGCCTCCCCGCTCTGCGCGTTCCACACGCGCACCGTCTTGTCCCGTGACCCCGACACAATGCGCGTGCCGTCCGCGCTCACAGCCACGCACGAAACCCAATCAGTGTGACCGACGAGCGGCGCCGTCAGCGCCTCCCCGCTCTGCGCGTTCCACACGCGCACCGTATTGTCGTCGGACCCCGTCACAAGCACATTTCTGTTGGAGCTAAACGCAACACATATCACAAACGCTGTGTGGCCCACGAGCGGTGCCCCCATCGCCTCACCGCTGCATGTATCCCATACTCGGGTATCGTCTTGTGAAGAAGTGGACGCCACTCGTGTCCCGTCACAGCTAAACCCAATCAACATCCATACAGCATCTGAAATGTATCCGAGGCACTCCACCTCTCGCTCCATCTCCCCCGTATCTCTATTCCACGTCACAATTCTGCCGTTGCCATGCGCTGTCACAAAGCTTCTCCGATCGCCCATTTTGGCGAATGTTTCGCAGTCAACATCGAGTAGCCTCGGCTTGTCCTCTTCTTTCATGACCAAAGGGTGATGGTCGCACACACCACTCGTTCTCGTGTGCTTTGAGACACCCATTCCACCGTCAGACCTCCAGAAGATCCATGTTTCATCGTCCTCTACTGTTATGCTGCTTGCGCATACAGGCAGTTTGATAATTTCCTCGGCAGCACCTGGGGCTGGCAAAATTCCCAAAGATCCTTTTACCCATGGTCGCGGCGCGCACTTCTCAATTTCCTCCACAAACTTCTTCGTCTGCTCGCATTTTGTTGCGTGCAACAGCAAACGCCCGTGCAGTTGAAACCAAACTTCACGAGGGTTCGTGGCGACTGTAGTGTGGGCCAGGCGCGCAGCTCTGCCTACCATATCTAGATGCTCCTTGTGATTCGCATACCCGTAATTGCCGTTCTCTGCGAGGGCTATGCCATGCTTGAGGTCCTGCTCAACGGCGTAGATTCCTTTCTTCACGAAACGCTTTGCGATCCATTGTGGCTTTGACAACAGCCACATCAGTTGACACGCATGTCCGGTATTCCAAAGAAGTCGACATACATTGTCGTGAATGTAGCCGTCATCTTCTGTCTCCCACCACTCAAACGAAGTGTCACCCCACCGAAGGGGTGGAGTGTAACTGTAAACCAGATCTCGAAAGATTTTGTGTCTCTCACTTCTTCCTTCCGCCATTCGAGTCGCAATATCGAGAACAATGTCATGCAACTGAATGTATACCAAGCCCCCATCTTCCCGTTTCTGTGCAATGGACACTTCTTTGAACCTGTCCACAACTCGTTCCGCATCAGCCAAGTTCTCCGTATCCCACAACTTCTGAAGCATTCGAGTCGAAACCCTCTCCTGCTTCTGAAGAACGCACAAAGCCCGAAACCGTTCGCAGTACCTTCCTCTACTGTTACATCTTTCCAGAACTTCGAGGGAAGCATCAACGATCTTGGGCAATTTGCCGTACCCCTCCATTGTAACATCATACATATCGTTTCGATGCGACAATATGCCCTGGTGAAACTTTGACCATGCGTCTTGTTTCTGCTCTGCGCTCTTCGTGCGTGAGATATTCCACACTGAACGTCCAGCAATACCATGTGCAAGCGGAAGCCCGTCACACATATCTAGAATAGCCTCGAATGCATTCTTGTTCTCCTCGCTGAGGTCACACTCTGCATCATATCCTGCATGCTTCATCAGCATCCTGCGCGACAGTTCCCCGTGCGTGTCTTTCTTCCTAAATTCAATCCTTGTATGAGCCCGATTTAGAAAACGCTCATCTCTACTTGTGTATATCATTCGACTCTTCTCGTTCATCATCGATTCAAGAGTGGTCAACACACCCGAGTCAATCCCATTCACTCGCCAAATATCATCTACGAGAAATAGACAAGTGTGCGCACAGAACCAATCCGAGGCCTTCTCTGCTGCTTTTGCTAATGGCATTTCCCTTATACTCTTAGCCAGTTGCTCACCCCCTGTCTTGTCCACTACGGTCGCAATGCCTTCCACAATGCTCTTCATCGTCGCGTCATTCCCAAGTTGGATGTAAAGAAGTCCTCCAGGAAATGCACTCTTGACTTCTGTTTCGCCAGCAAGACCCCGCAAGGCACATGTCTTCCCAACACCGCCTTGTCCACAAGCAAGAACAGCAACAACTTGGCCCTCTTCTTTGCAGAGAACAGCATCTTTCAGTTTGCCTTCGCATGTATCGCTTCTATTATAGTTCAGTATCAGCCTCGGCGGGTTCCGTGGCACCGTATTCCGCGCTTTGTAATAGTCTTGCCGCATAGGTTGACTTGACAACATTGGGGAGATTTTGTCGTTCAGAAACTCGAAGAACTCCTTGCTCCTTGCTTCGCACTCATCTAGTACGTCTTTCATTCTTCGAACTCTTTTCGTGCGCTTGGCCTTGTTGATAGGTTCCTTCCATTGTTCAAGAGTCTTCCCATCTTCTTCCAAATCAATCTTGAAGAGACGTAACCTTGCACTTGTAACACGGTCAATTTCAAAATGTTTCGAGGTTTCAAGCTGCCGAAGTATTTCCGCAGCTTCGGCATACTGTCGGATGAGACGACCAAGCTGCCTTCTATTGTCTTCAATGATATCGCCTCGTTCATAGTACCGATTTACGATTGCTTCAAGCTTTTCAACCACTTTAACAACCGGAGCAACCAAGGCAACATATTCCATTATGACGCTGTTCTCGCTCCGACAGGGCGCACCTCGATAGATGTAACAACGACGACACAGGCAGGAAGACGATTCCAAGGTGCGGTAGACGCAAGATAACGTCACGACAGGTGGGCGGAAGTAGTTTCGCCACAGCGCCTTAAGTCCTCTTGGCAAACCGGTTGCACGTGTACGCAACATGAAGGCAACAAGCACGCTATCTACGTGCCATCACAAGCTATTGTTTTGACCGGGTCACCTCCGAGATAGCCGATGACCTCACAGACAGTAAACTAGTATGTAAGTTAGTCTAGTCTACCTGTACTATGCTGACCTCACAGCTCGAGTTGCTCAGACGCGTGCGCGGCATTGATTGGGCGCGCCCATGCTCAAGGGCTGCACGGGGCGCTGCTCCTTGCACCTGCATATGCGGAAGAGCTACAGTTGGCATCACGGAGGCGCCCAAAAAGTAGAAAAGAAACACATTTACAGAGCGAAAATTTTAAAAATAAACCCGATAGAACGATTCTGGAGGACATATCTCTTTCGGTCAAAATCGTCCAACACCAAATGCAGGAAGCGCCTCACCGTTTGGGTACCACGGTAGCCCGCTGACTCAGGGGGCACTTCATGGCCTCGTGTTGGTGTCTGCAGCTGACTGATATCGGTGTAGGTCGCCATTCCGTCGCTCAAGTGCACCCATTTTTTTAGTCTGCGCGGCCTTGCAAAGCTGAAGTTCTACGTGCGGCAGTCACTTTTAATCCAATCGTGCAAACCAGTTGCACGTGTACGCAACCATGAACACAACAAGCACGCTGCGTGTCATCACAAGCTCCTGTTCTGACCCTCACCTCCAGAGTTACCTCGTAAAAAGTAGCAATGTTTTCAAGCTGATCGTGTCGCAAGGCGAGCATCATCTTACAGCTTATGCACTCATCTACGCCAATCTCAAAACACTTCCATTTGAATAGCTCTCTACAATCGAAGAGAAAAATATGCACGTTTATTCACGAACATGCCACAATTGTGCACTGCTCATCCCGTCAAAGTTGGTTGTCTTTTCTTTCCAGCTTTGGCATTGACGGACTCCATTTTCTTAGTCTATATTAATACTCCTCGAAAGCAAATCTTCTTTGCTTTCCCGGAACTATGGTCTGTTGATTACAGGGCTGGCCAGCAAGACGAGACCTGCCGGAAAGCATTTCCAGCCACTGCTCTCCGGCATCTGTCGCATCTACCACCATTCGCATTTCTTTTGTTTCGTCATCGATTTTTTGCTATGTCTGATCACTGTGACATTGAACAAGACTGGTATACAGTAACACCAGTGTTCCAGCATATCCCCTGGTAGGCTCTTTGCCTTTTTTGCGACTCTAATCGCACTTCATGTATTCAGCAAGCTCTCGGAGGACGCCTGCATGGCGTCAGGAGAACCGCAGCCCTGTAAAATGAAAACATCGGCAACGCGCAGCGCTCGCAATGCTCTCCATTGTACAGGACTCCAATTTTCCTATTGACAGGAGATATAGAAAGAGAATTGAGCACCGCGAGCTATACCGAAGCATTTTGTGAACAACCGACAATATTTTGGTGATACTGTTTAGCCAAGAAGCTGAGTGCTACATGCAGGAGCTCATTTGTAGTTTATCATTGCTTCGAACATTTCGGCTTACGCTTTACATGGGAGAAGTTTGTGGGAGTCATCCAGCTCCGCCGTCCGTCGTAGACTCATTGTGATATCGTTAACCGGTTATGGACTTAGGTGTAACGTCTACGAGAGTTCTCATGTAGTTGAAAGTCACCAACTTCGGCAAAGACAGCATACTAAGAACCAAACAAACGCCATCGTTCGTCCATGACTATTCAGCCATCGGCGCGCACGCTACTATCACAAATTCGCCTCGTACCTGCCTGCCAGCCATTTCTCGTCTAAATGGCAAGAACCCAAAGCCTCCCCCATCTTCCCAACCGTCTTGAAAGAGTTTCTCTTTCTCGCACTATTTGCTAGAAAATCTATTTCGAAAGAAGCTTAGCGAATCGCTCGTCCTGCAATGTGCCCGGTGTGTTTCGTGATAACTACTTGGCTCAATCATTTGCAATACAACAGCCTGCGGACGCATCTTTCACGTCTCGGATGCTTTTCAATATGTGTGTTCTTCGGCTCTACCTTGCTTAACGATAAACGATTGGGGC